>JAOTOM010001827.1:77500-81288 GCA_034440615.1 Ashinkailepas kermadecensis | reverse complement strand
TCAAGCTTCAGTGTGGGAAACAAAGTCATGAATATGCAGATGGGGAATTATATACGAATATTTTCCACAACACTCTACCATCAAAATCGTGTTAGACATCGGCTCTACGTGAGCAGTTCTCGAGAACAGCATCGGTACCGATTGATGACTCAGCCTGCTGCGCGACACCTCTGGCACCACCTGCCGGCCCTGGGAATCAGAAGCCAACTGACGTCACGCAACCCACCTTCGCTCAGGAGATGCGCGTTCCACTAGGCCTCAGCCTCTATTGGCTTGGAAGGCCGGTCGCCGCCGTCATATGTTCGGCGAGCGGCTGTGCTGGCGCCTCGGGCGGTGGTTGCTCGCCTCCCCACGTCGCGACAGCGCCGTCGGCCGTGGTCGGTCCGGCGGCGGCGCGTCGCTCCACGCTCGCGGCCGCTGGCTGACTACTGCGACGGCCGGCCGCCGAGCGGGTCGCCGGCGCAGGCCGAGCCACTCAGACGCGACGCGACGCCGAGTCGCGCGCCGACCGTCGCCAACACGCCGCCACACCAACACGTCAGCCACGCAAATGGATCGGCCGATGCCAGCATAACGCATGCTGGTGCCAGCGCAGCTTCGCTGGGCCGACGGAAATCCGCCGCCGATGCGCTACTCGCGGATTACAACAGCGCCGGACGGACATGGCAGAAGCACACATCACTCGCCCGCAAAATGGTCGGTGTAATCGCTTCGTCAAAGAGCATTCAAGTCAATCAATCAATAATTATCTCGACAATTATTTTTCCACTCTCATACCTCATCTCCACCCTTTTCATCTTCCACTCATCCAGTCTTTCCCTTCACTTGTTACATCCACTTCCCTCCCTCCTCTGTCTCTGTTTCTGTTTCTGTTTCTGTTTCTGTTTTTGTGTCTATGTCTGTGTCTGTGTCTGTGTCTGTGTCTGTGTCTGTCTGTGTCTGTGTCTGTGTATGTGTCTGTGCCTGTGTCTGTGTCTGTGTCTGTGTCTGTGTCTGTCTCTGTCTCTGTCTCTGTCTCTGTCTCTGTCTCTGTCCCTGTCTTTGTCTCTGTCTCTGTCTCTGTCTCTGTCTCTGTATCTGTATCTGTATCTGTATCTGTCTCTGCTTCTATGTCTCTGTCTCTGCTTCTCTGTTTCTGCTTCTCTGTCTCTGCTTTTCTCTCATTCTCTCTCTCTCTCTCATTATCTATCTTTCTCCCTCTCCCTCTCCCTCTCCCTCTCCCTCTCCATCTCCATCTCCCTCTCCCTCTCCCTCTCCCTCTCCCTCTCCCTCTCCCTCTCCCTCTCCCTCTCCCTCTCCCTCTTCCTCTTCCTCTTCCTCTTCCTTCCCCTCTCCTTCTCCCTCTCCCTATCCCTATCCCTATCCCTCTCCCTCTCCCTCTCCCTCTCCCTCTCCATCTCCATCTCCCTCTCCCTCTCCCTCTCCCTCTCCCCTCCCTCTCCCTCTCCCTCTCCCTCTCCCTATCCATCTCCCTCTCCCTCTCCCTCTCCCTCTCCCTCTTCCTCTTCCTCTTCCTCTTCCTCTTCCTCTTCCTCTTCCCCTTCCTCTTCCTCTTCCTCTTCCTCTTCCTCTTCCTCTTCCTCTTCCTCTTCCTCTTCCTCCCCTCTCCCTCTCCCTCTCCCTCTCCCTATCCCTCTCCCTCTCCCTCTCCCTCTCCCTCTCCATCTCCATCTCCCTCTCCCTCTCCCTCTCCCTCTCCCTCTCCCTCTCCCTCTCCCTCTCCCTCTCCCTCTCCCTCTCCCTCTCCCTCTCCCTCTCCCTCTCCCTCTCCCTCTCCCTCTCCCTCTCCCTCTCCCTCTCCCTCTCCCTCTCCTCTCCTCCCCCTCCCTCCCTCTCCATCTCCCTCTCCCTCTCCCTCTCCCATCCCTCTCCCTCTCCCTCTCCTATCTCCTATCCTCTCTCTATCGAATGGTTGGCTGAACTGTCCGCTGAGCTGTTAACATATTTATCTACAACACTTATCCGGAGAGCTAGACAATAGAAGGTGAAAGCAAAATTGCCACACGTGCTGTATTTGACAATCAATGGTCCGATGTTGTAGACAAGGAGGCGGGCTAGTTATGTTCACACTCTACCGACGCTCAGTATTCGGTCTCAGCATGAGTCTATTTTGGATTCCTATCTGGGACGGAAAATAGTTTCCCTCAATCCGATTCCATCAGCAAAATGTGCCCGCATTTCGGCTTCATAGTACAGACCTTGGGTCTTTGCCGGCACATTGCGTCTGCTAAACGCGACAGTCATGAAGCTAAGCTTTTAAAGTGCATCTGCCAGCTGATTGCAGGCATAAAATTGACCAGGCACACATCTGTTCACTGTCCCCGATTAGCTGGGCCTGTTTGGATTTCAGTGAGCTTCCAGCTGTCGCATTTGACTTTTATCAGCTAGGACCAGGACAATCCGAATGCTGGGTATCATTAATTGTAGTGAGAGGTAAAGGAGCAGGGAAGTCATGAATGCAAAACTGTACGGATGGCCTACCCAGCTTATTCTGCACACTTGTGGAATATTCTGCACATGCAAGACTAAGAAAGAGATATAGATATTCTAGAAAGAGTGTAAAGACCACTAGACTCATCAGTGAACTATGTAACTTTGAATATGGAGAAAGGCTTACGGCATTAGATATGTACTCACTAATGTATAGAAGATTAAAGGGTTATATGATTGAAATGTATAAAATCGTTAAAGGGTTAGATAAGGTCAATCTGAATGCTGCCCTTCTCAGTTGAGTATCACGTAGGGGCCATCAATTCAACTTAAACAAGTCAAGGTGTAGGACAGCTAGGCAGGTTTTCAGTTCAAAGGGTGGTTGATCAATGGAATAAGCTGCATGCTAATACTTTGGGAAGACCCTCATGGAATGTATTTTAAAATGAGGCAGATAAATGTTTAGGCTGAATAATCTTGTTTTTGAGTTTTAATTGGATGGGGTGAGATTTATGCTAGTAGGTGTACAAGGTGTAGGCCCCTTTACGCAGGCATGAATGGAGGTTGAAATTATTGATGGGGCACTCGATCCATACATGTGTTTCGCGGGATGCAGGGAATGGGGCTAAATATATAGGTAGACAAGCATTGGTAGGTAGATGAAGTCAATTTTGTATTGGGCATTCGATCCACGCGCGTGTTAGGCAGGGTTGAGTGAATATGGCTAGGTCGGTATTGATAGGTGTGTAGGATGTTGGTGGATAGCTTCTTTGAAAGTTAGGATATGGTATTGGTTGGGGTGTTGAGTATCGTTTTGTTCAGGCTTTTAGTACAGGCTTGACCCACATGTCCCCTGTGGCTCATATTAAGTCTGAACACTTTATGACTTTATGACTGCATGACCTATCCGGGGCACATGCACCCGATCCAGTTTCGTATATGGCTCAGTGCCCAGGATCATAATGGAGCCTGTTCGCTGGGCAGTACAATGCATCAGCAACCAAGGCTGCTGTCAGAACACAGGCGACTGAGCATTGAAATAATGATATTCACACACGAGAGCAGCACAATGGGAGATACGCAGCTGTTGCTTAAATATATGACGCCCAAAGCCGGCCACTAGGTTGAGGCACCAGTAGCTCGAGCAGAATCGAATACGCGTACGCCGCTAGACGGAGACGGAAACAAAGGGACCGTGAATACAGCTGCTACGTCTCCGTCTTGAACATATCGCCTGTCGTTTTTTTTGTCATGCACCACTACCAGGCGCCAGGGCATCCAAAGGCGCCGCGGAAAAACGCAGCACACAACAGCAGACAGACGGGCACCATGCGAAGTAGGTGTTGGCCCGATCACAC
>JAOTOM010001827.1:0-72500 GCA_034440615.1 Ashinkailepas kermadecensis | reverse complement strand
GAACACATTCACAGCTTCCGAAATCCTTACTCGAGTCTGCAAACCACCAAAAGCCGCCGAGAAACACCGCCGCCTGACTACCGGACATTCCATTAGCTGGTAGGGTGCCAAAGTATTAGCTTCCGACACGAGAACAAAACAACGGAAAGTAAAGGAAGCCATCTGCACACAAACAAGCTTTCTGCAAATAAGGAACCAGAAGACAGAGAAGACAGGAATGCTCTCTGACTGGCTGTAATTACTCAACAACAAGAGAAAGCTACAATAACCAAAGCTCACCGCCACCGTGTTTGTCATAAAAGCACGACACTTTACAATTCCTGAATTTGGATCAATTGCTGCTCAGAATTTCAGACATTGCTCCAACCGTATTCGAATTTGCAACTGGTGTGTTTAGTCATTTGTGTCTGATGAGGACGGAGGATTCTCTCGAAAGACGTTGCCAAAATATCATAATGCGAGGCTTCGTCTTCAAGACAATACCATTAAAAAAAAGGTGTAAGAACACCAACGACCCTACACATATTATACACATATTATGCACATAAACGGCAGATTATCTAAGGCCAGTATTGTCCAGGGCAGGAGATACTGCAGTCACATTTCGTTGAAAAGAAAGCAATGGGCAGAAGCAAATTCATTATCCAACGAATTACCCTGCAACTCTTATTTGCAGTGGCGTTAGTTCACTTGCAGGGGAAGAAGCAATGAAACCAGAACTTCGCCTCCCAATAAATGTTATCAATGAATGTGACAGCTATTCATGAATTTAACTCACTGACCTGATGACCTTTGCTTTGCCACACCGCAGCAAAATAGCGAAGACTCGAAACTTACTTTCACCAATAGGCTGCTAGAAGCTACTTTAGCCAGATGGCTTAACTCTAGCTGAAACCAGTTAATACATAGTTACCACATAGTTGGCATAGAGCGGAAAACCGTACATACCATTATTAAACGAGCTGATCTTGCATATTATGGATACAGTCTTTCACATAGTTTTCTACTTTCGCATGATATTAGGGAACATCAACTTATTTCAATCAGGAAATCCTTCACCAATCTCCAAAGACATATGCCCTATTACAATTCGATTCTTCCCGGCTGTCGATGAGCCCATTGCGTGATTGTGCAGCCATCTTGCAATTGTGAATACAAGTGAAGCCCAAGCGAGTCTATTGTGAGGTATATCAGAAAACGTCCATACCAGCGGCCTGTCCCGACCAGGCCGGCTCACATTTGACACTTGGGTACTTTGTGTATGCTAACGCGCGTGAAGTTCTGGTTTCTTCACCCATAATTATAAATGTTATTCAAACTTTGACTTAAACCAGAATGTATCGTCGTGCTTCCTGTGAAGTACTCGCATGCCATATTGAAAGGAAAGAAGACGTGCCGCGATCGTCATCACCGACATTGCGACACTATATCTCACAATTCGCAGACTGCCAAGATACAACAGACGACGTCGTTTCACACGTTCTCTACCGACAGCGGTATGTTGTCAGGTCAATTGCCTGCAGTACGGGTGTCCTAGTGCACTTCTTGCCCTCACTCGTCCGGCGACCACAATGGTGGTCTGCTAAAACAGCTATCATGCATCGGAATCGCAACCGGAAAATCGTGGTTCAGAAATATGGCGCAATAGTGCAGTAAATCACCTCCACCAACGCTCCCAGCGGTGTCAGGTGTCAATCAAGCAGTGCACCAAAAGAAGGCAATGCACCTGACACGTGTGCACTTGAAGCTGTTAAAAACGCACGTTGCATGACCTGAATACATGATCTGACACATGCGATGGCGGGCTGGGCTGCAGAGCTGACTGAAAGGATTGTCCTGTGCAGACGAGCCAGCTCCAAATCGTTGTGAGGAGAGCCTCCACTAGGGCTCATGCTAAAACTTGGAGCCATTGTTGTGGAGAGGAGCGGAAACGGTGCTCGGAGCCAGCTTCTTCCGAGACCTCAGCCACTCGAAGAGCATATGTGCGTCCGTTGTATTGCTTTTTTAAATGAACCAAGACATCTTTTTTTTTTCTTTTTTTTAAATTTAATCCGAATTTTTGCTGGGGTGGCTTTATGAACCAGGGTTCTATTGCTAAGCAGAGCTTGTTGCGTGAATCCTGGCCCCACCACCAGATCCATGAATTACAGTTGAACGGCAGAATTTAGACCGGAAGTTTAACGTGCCGTCAATGCACCGACACGGCCGCCCGGTAGTTCTTCCCCGCCTTATCGGGCCAGCTGCCAACTGACCCTCCCAGCCGGGGGCTAAATGCGAGCGCGTGAAGCGACTCGAACCCTGTGTTGCCAGGACGGGGGAGACCAGTGCAGGCCAGCGCTCTAACCAACTGAACTACCGGGACGGCGCTCATTTATATTTAACATAACATCGAAATGGTAAATAGAAATGTGAGATGATATCGTCTGATGTAACTTGCGCTTAAATATGCAAGCATGAGGAAGGCATTGCTGATATTCAATGAACCATGCAGATTAATTGCCAAGCTCGCCAATCTCCAAATTAATCGCCAGTCATTAGCGTAATCAGCTATGGATAAAGAGGAGACCTTAGCCTATACCAGGCACACGGCTGTTCGGAGCATAGCAGTCGTTGGAACCATTGCCACAGGAGCACGTCAGGGTTTTTTTCGAGGGAGAGATTGGCAATGCGTCGAATCAGTGCACTGAAGCACCGGCGGTATTGAGTCAAACTCTTAGATACGGCCTTGAACACAAGTCATTTGTAGATGGCTTATTCGTCGGATCAGCTTAGAACCGAGCTCATTAGTCATTCCCTTCAATGTTGATTCACGTCATGAAGCTTGTGTGCAAAACAAATCAAACAACTTTGTCCTGCCTCGGATCGATATTAACGATATATGACCAATAAATACAAAGCATGCAAATGTTCTATGAACGACTCATCACCACATTAAGCTCGCTGTTCAGAACAAAAATGATGCCGCGGTACATTCCTCAATATTGCATTGAGCTAATCGGTTTTGAACAAACAAAGTAGAATAGTACTCGTGCAGCGGTGCAATCAGTGATTTCATCACCTTCTCATTTCTAATCAACACAAATGGTATTGATAAGGAAGTTCAACAGCAATTTTGTATCCACGTAATCGAACTTTAGCAATGCAATGATTAACAATTCAAAGGCATAAACTTCCTACGTGAAACTCAGCGAACGATAATTGCTAATCAATTCCACACGATAATGGCTTCACTTTGATGACACATATATCCCAGACTGGGCACTGAGATTGACAGGCCACTGAAGTTAACTGGCCGGGTTGGACCTTGGATGCGGGCCAAGTGAGCTCTGATACCTTGGCACCGTATGGGTACAGGCTTCGGGTGGTTGAATCACTCCCAGATACAATGCAATGTAATGTACAGAGGTGCAACATACACATTGTGTGCGACGTGAGTACGCAATATTCATGGAGTGAGTGATGAGGGCCGCGCCTGGACAGCACATGGCCGTCCCGACGTGTCACACTGACCACTGACCAGCCATGACCACTGACCACTAACACTGACACTGACCACTGACTGACCACTGACTGACCACTGACCACTGACCACGAACACACACTGACACTGACCACTGACTGACCACTGACCACTGACCACGAACACACACTGACCACTGACCAGCCATGACCACTGGCCAGCCATGACCACTGACCAGTAACACTGACACTGACCACTGACCACTGACCACGAACACACACTGACCACTGACTAGCCATGACCACTGGCCAGCCATGACCACTGATCACTGACCACTGACCACTGACACTGACACTGACCACTGACTGACCACTGACTGACCACTGACTGACCACTGACCACTGACTGACCACTGACTGACCACTGACCACTGACTGACCACTGACCAGCCATGCAGTGCAGCGGGCCGTGGAGGCTGCACGTGGCGGCACAACGTCAGCTGCCAGTTCGGCCAGTTCCGGCCAGTTCCGTCCACTTTACGGGCTTGGGCGCTACACAGGGCCAGGACAAAATAGATGTTCTGTGTGCGCTCGGCGGCAGAGCCGACACAGAGACACGCGCCGGCTCGGCCGGCGCGTGGCACAAATGCCGCCGCCCGCAACTCGTCAATGGTGGACACGACAATTGGGTGAAATTGGATGGGAGGGCGCAAATTAAGCGCCAATCGGACGACATGACACTGCATTATTTGGTGGACGGAGATGTAGCGGGCACGGAGGTAGTCAGATAGCCAAATTAAGCGCCAATCGGACGACATGACACCGCATTATTTGGTGGACGGAGATGTAGCGGGCACGGAGGTAGTCAGATAGCCAAATTAAGCGCCAATCGGACGACATGACACCGCATTATTTGGTGGACGGAGATGTAGCGGGCACGGAGATAATCAGATAGCCAAATTAAGCGCCAATCGGAGGACATGACACCGCATTATTTGGTGGACGGAGATGTAGCGGGCACAGAGGTAATCAGATGGCCAAATGGATCGCGCAGCTTCAAGCGGGACAATGTGGTCCATTCCTCTCCACAGAGACACATCGACATGCGTTGTGACTAGTCCACGGCAATGCTATTAGCATGGTGTGCGCACAGCTGGCATAAGATAAGTCTAGCTTGGGCGACGCACCGATCCGTTCCGTTCCGATCAATGGACAGTAGACATGCTACACCTGGGCCATTGGCATTAGTCAGAGTGTGCTAAGTGCGGCATTCGCTCATGTAGTGCACGTGCACTGCATTGGTTCGCTCCTTGCTAGTTGGTCATAGTGAATGGTATGCGGTAACGGGGGAATCTGACCGCAGCTAGTGTTCGCTGCCATGCATACGTTGATAAATAGTTATTGCTGATGTCTTGTTGTCGATATGTCGCTGAAGAATACAGAACTGCCATTATCATTGGCATTAGAACGACAAAACGATGAAAACAGTGAATTACAATAAATCACGTTTGGTCTAATGCAATTTATCATTCATTTCACCTAAATATTGCTAGAAACCATCCAAAGGTCAGCATCGACATAGCACATTTTTGTAGCATGTTGTTTTAAGTAAATGCAGGAAAATATTGCCCCTATCCTGTTTCTCTCCGGACTTAAGCAGCCCAACAGCTCCACCGCCACTTTGAGGGTTTTAATTGCAGTTGGACGAAATACTCGATGGGTGTCGGTTGGTTTTGATGAAGGAAGTTGATGGATACATGAAGCTGTGCGCGTATAGCACGGCATCAAGATTTAATACAAACATTAGGTGGAGTATGTACGATAATTTTGTGCTCAATGCTCAGTTCAGTTCAAGGTTAATTTGAGGAAGTTTGTAAGTCAATTCTACCACTTCCTTTAACGTAAGGTAAGCGACTGAAAGCATAAAGGTCATTGCGGATGAAAATGTTTTGAACTTACATTCACTGTTTCCTGTAATTGAAGTTTAATTTGTATTTTGTTCACTAGATAATTGCCTACCATTAGTGGCGAATCCAAAGGCATAAACAAATCAAATTTTAAGGCTTACTTTAACCGCTCGATGTACCAGTGTTGGCAAATGTTGGAGTCAATCTTGAACCAAAAATGCATGACCTTTCTTTCATGATCATGACCATGAGTCTTTCTTACTTCAGCCCTCACCCTTCAATCTTCAGAGATTATCAGATACGAGATTCCTGTCCCGCGTCTCCCATATTGCCACCATTGTCACCCATGTTGTCACCATATTGTCACCATTGTCACCATATCTGCGGTCGACACGTTAGCCCAATGTCATACGTTAGCTAGAAGCCATAAATTAACCGTCAGCCCAGTTAGCCCGGTAATCGCTATAAAGCGTCTCAATTTCAAGGGTACATGCACTTACTCTTCGAGCGCCTCCAGAGCAGGTGGGTCGTACGTGTAGGCGGTCTTGTACTGCGCCAGCGGGCTGGCGACTGCTGATGACCGCACCCGGGCCGTCACCAGCTGCTCCAACGCTACCTCCCGGTCCGGCAGGTAGCTCAGCACATCCTCCACGGTCAGCACGTCCTGAGGACAGACCAGAGGTTAGCACGTCCTGGGGAGAGACCAGATGTCAGCACGTCTGGGGACAGACTAGAGGTCAGCACGTCTTGGGAACAGACCAGAGATCAACACGGAGATCAGCACGTTCCGGGGAGAGATCAGAGGTCAGCACGTCCTGACAACACCAAGGTAAGCACGTCCTGGGGAGGAAATAGAGGTCAGCACGTCCTGGCAACACCCAGGTCAGCACGTCTGGGGAATGTTCGGAGTGTCAACGCAGCCTTGGAAACACCCAGATCAGCACATCCTCGGTTGGTTGTTTGTTGGTTTTAAGATGCGTTGACTGCTGTGGCCACATAACTTCGCCACTCCCTCACGCCGTTTGGTCGCGGGCGAAGAGCAGCGACAGGTGGGTCTCGAACCCACAACCTCTTGGCCGGGAGACGAGCATCCTACCCTTGTCCTACTCACTTCCATATCGAATTTCCAGCACATCCTCAATAACTCCCCGTGGCCAGCACGTACTGCAGAACACCCAGGTCAGTATGTTCTGAAGCGCACCCAGGTCAGCACGCCATAGGAAGCACCTAGACAATTAATACGTCTTGAAAATCTTCCAGTGAGCAGCGCATCCTGAGGACAGCCTGACGCTTAGTGACCTGTGACCTGAACTGAGAGGTCACTAGTTCGCATGGAAATGTCAGGGAACTTGCTTACAAAGGACTAGACTAAATTTACGTTTTGTCTACTGTTGCCCTGTCACATTAGGTTGCGTTCGTGAAGAGATCACACACCACGTCCTCCTCGCCTACTGTTCTGCACAAGGCAAATCTATATTGAGTGGCGGAAAAAAATCTAATTTTATTGTTAGAACACAGCATTGGTAACACTATTCGTTTCAATATCGGCAGTGTGGCAGGCGATGCAATAGGCGACATTCGGAGCTGGTCCATAGGTATTGTCTCGTGAAGAAAGGACTTCTTTGGGAGGAATATGTCTGTTACCTCGTCCCTTTCTGTCTGTCGCGTTACATGTTTTGAAGCATGCTTTGTTTTACCCTAAGCACCATCTTAAAAATGTTGTTTTCTTGGATATGACGCGATTGTTATAGTAATAGACTGTGCAACGAAGCAAACAGTTCCTTTTAATAAGACTACGCTCCAATAATACTGTGTACCATGCATGGCATGGTTCTAATCCCCCCTCCCCAATGACGATGGTGACCAGGCTTAGTCATACTTGTATTACGTAGTGCCTTTTTCGTATGTGCCGTTCACGCTGCTGCCAAGACGCGATGAGGTGGTTTAAAGTTGTGTCCAGTGGCTGGCGGGAAGTATCCATCTATTATGTCCTTAGTATGAGTGTGCTGTCGGTCTGGATGGTTTTCGAATGTGTAGCAGCACATGCGAAGCCATTTCCTTCGAAATAATGTGGGTGGTGGCTGCCTATAGCACCCTGTGCTGCTTAACTCAAATAATTAACTTTGGTGGTCGGTTGGTTGGCAATGCCCTCAGTGACTCGACAGGACTGCATTGTAAGCAGCTGCAGTCGCAGGGAGGTCATCCATTTCGTTGAGATATTCATCTTCGTTCATGAGTACGAGCATGTTAGACTTGTCTGCACGCCTATTCATTTAACATTGGCGTGCGAACGTAGTATCGTAGCGCATTGGCAGCAAATCGATAATGTAGCAAGGATTTTTAAGCGTAATTGTTAGAGGAAATATGTAAAGTCATCCGTAGGCATTTCATATATTTCGATCAGTAGTCCGGAAATTAGCACAGGGAAAACATACCTTTGTATCATACGGTAGATAGCATGGTTTCCTGGATCTCTGAATTTCTTACCTCTGCACCGATTCTTGATACCGATACTGGAAGCTTACATACCTCAGACAACAATTCTTGGAAGCGAAGGTGCTGAACGAACTTTACTAAAGTTCGTTCTAAAGTTCTAAACTTTAGTCATACTAAAGTTTAGTATGACTATGGTGGCCCAATGATCCTCTAAATCCATCGCCTGCGCTCTTCTCACACCGAGTTCACGAGCCGTCATGGATGATTCATCATTCATGCTGTAGCTGAGAGCTATCTATCTACTGGAGCGTAAAATCAGTTTTAAGCCGCCTGATCTGCCGCTGGACGGCTAGATAGCATGGATCGGCCCTCGGATGGGGGATGGGTGTCTCTCGTTCACGTGGTGACCTGAGAAGCTGCAGACGCTCAAAACACCACCAGCAGCGGAGCGTCCGCGCACAGGCAGACCACCAGGTGCTTTCAGCACTAAGAGGAAGGCGGACCACGTCAGCGCAAGTAAAATGCTGCTAGTTCTGCTCTGGCATGCTTTTTGCGGAGTGAGTGGAGTGGCGAGCTGGATTACCCAGTCGATATGCGTGGGACGACTCTCCACTATTTTTTGGCCGCAACGACATTTGCACAGCGGAGTATTTGTGGTCGGTAATGCAAGACTACTTTTATCTCGGTATCACGCTTACTTACTATGGATGATGGACGCCTGGATTGGAAACTCGCGTCAGCGCCTTTGATCTGCGCGTATCAGCGGCACCAACCTGCCACCTAGCGGAGGGTAAGTAAAAACATGGAAACGCGGCCAGTTTTAGGCCGTGTGCCTATGGGAGTTTGGGGTACGCATTTCGTATTGAAATTTTTCAAATTGATTCAGCCACCCTAGGAGGATTGCATCTGCCTTTCATGATACATAATTGATCAAGGAACCTTACCATTATTTCCTTATTGATTTATTACGCTCCGTTCCGAAATTGTCGTGATGCGAAGTGAATGAATCTGTGAGAGGGAGCCCATTTCGCCGAAAGGGTCGGTCCACCGATGTTGATTTCTTGAAAGGATCGGAGGGGCAAAGTACATGACGGCAATAGGCAGAACAAAATGAATATGGGGAGGGGGTCACATTCCATAGGCTCCCATGTTAGAAGTTGAAATTATTGCGGGTGGGGAAAGCAAGCATTGAGGGGGCAGTTTCACCCTCTAAGATAAGAATGAGCGGTTCTGCTTTCGCCCCCACCCTCCTTGCTCTCAAGATTTGTGGCTGATATTTTCCAGTGGAGTGGTTTACACAACTGAATGGGAGAGTACAGACTTCGGCGTACCCACCAATGCGCAAAGAGGATTGAGCGGAAGTTCCATGGAGGGTACAAGCCCCCTCTCCCTACACCATACCACTGACAGATTTATGATTTTGCCAGGGAGGCGTCATTTCTCCAGGGGGAGGGGGAAGGGTCTTGGTCCAGAATATTTGGACGGGGTACACTCCGATCTCCCAAAGGGGCACCATTTGTTTTTGTCTGAGGAGTGCCTTTCGCCGAAAAATTCGCGGCGTGCGTTCCGACTCCCAGAGAACTGCCGTTCCCAGGCAGTGGAGCGCGTTGCGCTGAGCAATTCGAGGGAGGGGGTACACTGGAACCTCAAAGGGAGGCGTCCTTCGGGTCATAAGGGGCGCCACTTTCGCTTTCTCCCCCTTGGATCAGCCCTTGTAACATACCCTAGCTGGCAACGCCACTACCTCTCGCCGATTTGCTACCACTTGCCAGTCGTTCGACTCAGGGGTGTTGTTTTAATACCTTTGAGGGGGAACTGCCACCCCAATGTTTCCAAGTTAACCCATCCCCGCAATTATTTCAACTTCTAACATGGGAGCCAATGGGATGTACCCCTCAATTAATTTTGGTCTGCCCATTGCCTTCATGTACTTTGCCCCGTCCAATCATTTCAATATCAAGATAAGAGATATCAATATTTCAAGATTCAAGATAAAGATCATCAAGATATCAACATCGGTGGGCCGACCCATGGGGCGAGATGGGCTCCCTCTCACAAATGTCTTCACTTCACACCACGTCAACTTCTGAACGGAACGTAATAAATCAAGAAGGAAAGAACAGTAAGGTTCCTTGATTAATTCTGTATTATGAAAGGCAATCCTCCTGGGATGGCTGAATCAATTGAAGAAAGTGCCAATACGAAATGCGTACCCTGAACTCCCATAAGCGCACGGCCTAAAACCGGCCGTGTGTCCGTGTTTTTACTTACCCTCCGCTAGGTGGGCTGATACGCAAACAGCTGTTGGTTTCCAATCCAGGCGCACATGATCCATATACTTACTGCCTTGCAATCACGTCAACTCACCATAGTTGGCTATCAGCGCAAGTGAAAACTATCGGATCGCGTTTTCTTGGAAGCACATGAAATTAACATGTTTCTACGGGGAAGGATGAAATGAGGCCCGCTCTCAGATAGGTACGCCCTAGTTGGGTTGCCCCCGATGAGTCGGCCCCAAATGGGTAGGTCAGATGGGTTGTTCGCCAGTTGCTAACACCTTTCCATATAATTGTCATTTACAACATTTACAACAATCGGAGAGAGCGAACCGGTTCAAATAAAATTCAAAAGCACTCACGTCAAGTCAGCTTAGGGAGTAACCATGGTGTGCTTAGGCACGCCAGCTGTATGCTCACTAAGCGAGTTTACCACGTGATGTTTCACAGCCCAGGCAATAACCCGACAACTGTCGAGCGTTGAATCAACACTGCGGCAAAGGTCAGAGAGGTCGATAGACCGCTGCACACGGTGGTGACCTTGTGCAGCTGGTAACTGGAAACCGGTGTAGTTGTGTAACAGGTGAACACGAGCGTTGTACCTGGACCGGCCTGACCTTGTGCGAACGGTTCAGTTATGGTGAGCGCAGCTTCACACCAATCATGGTGCACGAGCGTCCGTGAAGCTCGGTACACCATCACACTTCAGCTGAGAGCGTCGGGAACTTTCCACTTTCGGAGGCCGGCCTGCGCGAGTGCATTATTTAGGGTTTTCAATGCCATATTAGTAAAATAAGCTACCACCTTAAACTGAAAATCTGCCATCACCACGTAACCACAAACTCTGACTGTCCGTATTAACCCGCAGGATCAAATATTCTTGGGATGCGCTGATTGACAACAGCTGGCAAACCAGACGGCGAATCAACTTTTGCCAGTATTTGCCTGTGATTATGTATGATTATTTTTGTCAGTTTAATTATGTTCATTTTAGTTTAATTGGTCGCTGAATTAAATTATGATGTCGTGACGTTCCTAGGTCTCGTTTTATTTCCATCATTCATAATCTTCAGGTCATCCAGTCTAGCGCTATCTAACAGCCATACCATCCAGCTTTGTGTTATGATAGCCCCAAAAAAACTATGCCAATAATCTTGCATATACCAGAAGCCTCAAAGATGATAAAAGTAGCTCAATTTTATGGTATGTACATATATCCCATGTTATGCTACCCATCTCAGCCTCACAATCCATATTATAGGATTAATCATGTCAGTGAATGTAATACCATGTCAAAATCACATTCAGCTATCGATACCAACGCAGTCGATGCGCTCTAAAGTCCCCCTCAAAGTCACATTCAGTACCAGACATTGTAGTTTGATTACTCTCTTATCGTTTAAAAAAGTGCTGAAATACTCTTGAACTGTAGATTAAGCTAACCAACCGCCACGAGTTCGTGAGTCTGATCCAACCGACCCGCTACGATGGAGCCCAGTACGCCAAAAAAGTTCATCACGTTTGAGTCTTATCGCCGCTCGGCCGTTTGTTCCCTCGCATCAAAGTTCGAGTTTTAACTCTGCTCAACCCTGAAAAGTCCCAGCCAAACCCCCAGTATAAATATCGACAACTCACCACCCCCACCATCGACCTGATTATGTAGCCTGAGGTGGCCTTTCAGGTCAGCGGGGAGGCCGGCATCCAGTGAACTGTGGTGGTGTACACTGGGTTTGAAGCCCTGAGATAAACCTTGCCGATGACAATGGGCGAGCACGGGCTTCGTGTCTGACGTCATATGATTTCGTTGTACACAGCCAAGCTGTGCTTGTATAGCAATGCGCGCGTCTGTGCACGTTGTGATCAAATACCTCAGCCGCAGGCAGTTTTAGCGGATTGGGAGTCTGAGATTGCCACGAGAAAAAACCAACTCCGGCAAACGAAGACTTTTTCTACAGTTTGGTCAGGAAAATAATGCAATAGACTGCCCACAGATGTCGCTGTAGACAATATATTTTCAAGAAAAAGGTAAAGGGCTGGATGCATGAGAACGTAAATAAGAATGTAAATCATCCGATGTGCTCATCATAAATAATAAAGGAAATATATCCAATAAACACAATATGTTTGGGCACCGGGCATTTAACAACTGTCAAAGTTTATTAAGCCCGGAGTCGAAATATACTGGTTCATTGAAGACGTTTGCTTTTTGATATATGATGAGCATTTTCATATTTACCTTGGTTATTTACTTTTATATTTACTGTAATTGCAATGACAGCATCGCGCTTAATGCCATGAGGTTACATGACAATGGCTAGATGAATGTAAAACAGTGTGTCTCATTTAATTATGCTGCAGCGGGGTGCGTAGTCCATTTGTTTTTGACGACTCATTCGCCGGTACATTGCGGAGGCTTGCAGATTCAGTCGGATGCCTGCAGGCACCGCCGGGTATTGTGCATGCACGACACATTTAATGCCACTGAGTAGTGGTCTCCTGGTGCCTCCTGGTCATGTCAGACACGCGCGTACCACCACTAGGAACTGGTCGACTGGTGCTTAATTAAGCGGGTACACGACACGCAGAAGGAGACCTATGTAGAAAGAGTAGCAATTTAATGCTGTTGCATCATGTGTAGGCATTCTAATCGAAATATTCTCCTGAACGCAGGACTGCAGCGCAGCTACAACATAATGTAACAGATCCTCTGACATCATAGTAATTAAATTTCCCGGGCATCTATGCGGCATTTTCGTAAATATTAGCCCGCCCCGTCTCGTGGGCGGGGGAGGGTGTGGCGTTCCCCTAGGGTCTTTTCCGCAATGGCGGAAAATAGCAGCGTGTAATTTTCCGTGATCGTTTTCTGAGGTGAAAATTTGAACATCAGGTCATAAAAGGTCATTGGCTTAGCTCTAGTAAAATATACCACCTCCAAAAATGTTTGAGGAGCAATAACTCATGCAAAGGAAAAGATACTGAAATGAAACTTACTATGTGAGTGTACATGGGCAGTGTCCACAAAAGGTATATCTCGGATCTTTGTTTTAGGCCAAGTGAGTGACCTGAAGTCACGGGCAATTTTGGCCCATGTTGGGCAAATTGTCCTGTTTTTGTAAGATGCATGCTCTTCTGTCCTCACTTCACCTTCATGTGCATGCAGAAGTCTCTTATCCAATCTGCTTCGCCTCCGTCAAGTGACCTCAGGTCAGATCAAGATAAAGTGCGAAATGTGGGCTAAACCCATTCAGATACTGCTGTTTTAATAGTTTATGTCGAGGTTGCATGGCCTAAGCATTGCACAACCTAAGTTATGCTAATATGCAAATGTTTTTTTTTTAAAGATCAAGGTTTTCTTAAAAAAACCCGCCATTCTTCGTTTCAATGTTATTTTAAAATAAAATAATAAGTAAGGACATTTTCGTACCCTATTCGTCGGGAGCATTCCGATGATACCCAGCTCGTCTTAGTCGAACGCATATTGTGTAAATTAGACGTTAGTTTTAAAGCCCCCCCCCTCCGAGATGGGATGTGAGGATCGGACCGAAGAGACGTGGCGCGAGTTAAGCTATAACAGTCACGGTGGGCGGTGTTGGTATTTCTCCCTTGGCAGGCCATAAACTGGCTGCGCGACGAGATCGGCCAACCTTTGTCGACCTGTCGTCCAACAGCGGTCGCCCTGCCCTCGCTTCAAGTCGCCCAGTTCGCCGCGCCCGGCTGCCAAATCTGCCGAGGCTGCAGGACGCACGAGGCAGCCAGTTTCACTTGGCACGGCACCGTGTCATCAGCGCGTCCGGTCCCACTTAAATCGACTCCATCGCCGGGCGTGGGGGTAGGTTAGGGGTGGGGCGACACGAAATGACAGCTCCAAATGTGTCGTGGTGACCGACAAACACCATTACATTTGTCAGGGTGACGGAGGGGTAGCGTTAGATGTGTCATGGTGGTGAAGTAACAGACAGCACCAGACGTGCCAGGGTGACGGACGGACAGCGTCAGATGTGATAGAGTGACGGAGAGAGTGCATGAAATGTGTGAGAGTGACGAAGGAATTTAACTGTGCATTTGTTCCAATCAGTAAATTTCGAATGCTTGGGAACATAAAATTACGCAATGGGTTCCCAAAGCTTCGATTTAGGTAACATTTTAAACCAAAAAAGCAAATATTATCGGAAAGGTTACTGCAAAAATCACTTGCGTTCAGAGAAACCGCAGGAAATAGCACAAAAGTGAGGACATCTCAATACGTTAACTGTGCTCACCACAAACGAATACGATAGTTAACGAGGTGGGTTTGTAACACGGAAAGTCAGGTAAAGAACTCTATGCTTTCCATTAGATATGTGACTGCCGACTCGAAAAGTGGAAGATAAGTACGTGTCCAAATGTTCAAGCTGAAAGTAATTGACTTCTTGCCACAATTTCATGTCATGGGGACACGATTTAGTAAACTGTTTCGCTTACGATAAAATATCACCGTACTGAAAAATGTATACTACTTAGGCACTCATTGAGGATGCCCTTCCTACATCCGGACAAAATATTCGGGTTAGCACAGCTAGGAGATGTCAGGCAATGCAAGCGAAGTCATGTCACTCACATGTCATGTCACTCACGCTGGCAGAAAAAACCAGACCTAAAGGTGTTGTCAAACCATGCCGCTTTGGTACGATGACCATGTTCACTACGGGCTATTTCATGCAGGTACTATTATACGACTTTAATTATCTCTTGGAACCTGCGCAAACGATTGTTGCATATACAGCTGAGATAGATAGCATGATCAGCTAATGCCACCTCTGCTCGGCGCTGCTGGTGAGTTATCCCAGAAAAAAAACGCCAGTATTCCGACAAGCATATTTCACTGAAAGATTGGCATTGCTAGATAATTGCGCTTCTCAGGTCGCGAGACATATAGCCTCTCCGGTAATATCACGACGACAATGGAGTGCATAAATCACAGCGAATGCAAATGCACGCAAATGATGATGGATGTCGCCACCATCAGCAGGTGTCCATTACACCGCAATCACCAGATGGAGTAATGGATGCTTTCACGAGTAGACCCACAACACAAAGCTTTCATGAAGCTCAGTGCGACAAACGCGAGAGATTCTGCGCGCGGAATAGCCCCACGGCTCTGCCAACCGTGTTGCTGGCGGGGTCGCCATATTATCCAGCAACCATGCGTAAGTGTTTAATCACGACGGCATATATCACACATAATGAACACGCTGATATGATAAACGTTCTAGCACAGCACTGGGCAGGGTAATTCATTTGTGGTAGCGATGCTGGCAGTGTTAATTTCCTCTCGGATGTGTTCATTTAACACGGCGTTTGGTGGGATATTCGCCAGAATGCCATTGACGCAAACCACGTTCAGTGCTCACTTGATTCACTGCGCCATCCATTTCGGCAGCCAATGGACAAAAATGGAGCGAATACAAGCTACAGTCGGATCGCTGAATAATTCGCATTTAGCTATTTGGCACATCCTTATTAGTCAGTTATATTTATTAATTTAGAAAATGAATATTAATATCCCTTGGTTTCAAAAACCCTATTAGCCCTGCATGACCGTTTTTTGGTCAGACGTTATTCGGTTATATGGTGTGATTCTGAAGCGCACACCTCATGAATGTCGATTGTTGCCATTTATTCTCAGAAGAAAATAAAATTATATTTGCTTATACTTTGTATTCAATTGGACGATGATGGAACTGCATCAGACCGTACTGTCCATCACTAGTACTCAGCGTTGATGATTGCTTATTTTCGCGAAGTGTAGATACCTGTGACATATCACCCACCGCAAGGAAAACGGTTTCACCGCTATCAGGGTAAGAACGCAATTCGAATCGTGCGATTATGATTTAGTGTTTGTGCACCATTGGGAAAATCTGAAGAGGGTACCGTAAGCTACTACTACCTTTCAACTCCGATGCATATTGCTCTAAACTGGGAATCAGCAACGTGTGTGATGGTACACCCATGCAGTGCACGCCCACGGATCTGGCCAGTTCTTCTGGCCAGTGTAGGACATTACCTTTTGTGATGTGATACCTTACCAACGTGTGTGATGGTACACCCATGCAGTGTACGCCCACGGATCTGGCCAGCTCTTCTGGCCAGTGTAGGACATTACCTTCTGCAGACCTTTCGTTGCTGTAATAAGTGTAATGATTACAATCTGATTGATTTCTTTTTGATTACGAAGCCACCTACATTTTGTGTCCTTGCTTTTTATAATCCGATTATTTATATCGAGATAACCGCTCCATCTGCGTCCCTGACGTTACTAAGGGCAGTATATCGTGGCGCAAGGCGACAGCGACGATCATCTTATATTTTTCTTCTTTTCTAAGCGATCACACCATGGAGGTGGTGTTAAGGAGATCAATGTTTGGAAGTCATTTTTGGGCCTTTAAAGTCATTTCTGAACCAAACGAATGCACTTTTCTTTTGTATTTGGTTTAGAGAATCAGTTCCAGGCTTTATCTCAACTTTTGTTGCAAAGATCATACGCTCCCTTTAACACGCGCTCAGGTGAAGGGTAAAGTAACCCCCTCCCCCGCAATGTTTTTTTCAGAATGAAGAAATAACTCCAAGGTGTAGCGGCGCGAAAATCATTATGGTTGCAGAAAGCTGAAAGTGGAAATCTTTCGGCAGTATGTTTTTAGCGATATCGACGGTCACCAAACTAAACGAGATCAAAATCAAATCATCGATTTTTATTCAGTCGAGTTCCGTTATTCATACAACATTCAAATTGCAACCACAAATGCAGGATATTTTGAAAACACACCCCATGCCCAAGTTTACTTTCATTAGCAAGTTACGAAGCAAAAAAATACGACTTGAGGTAAGTTGTGGAGTCAAGTCAATATTTTAGCTACAAACTGACATTTTTGCCGAATAAAAATATTACCTAATGGTCATAGCAAGCAAACCCGGAATATGCATGATAGATCAGAATGGCTGCACAGCATGCAAGGCTTCAGCCCGACGCAAGGTTAGGTCAAGAAGATATGGCTCAAAAGGCTTAGTGGAGTGCGTGCTCCGTAAGAATTAATCTGACGTAGCTATGAAATTGTATTAGTAAATGCATTTATGTGGATCGAATGGTGTAAAATAATGTTATTAGATGCTTCAGCACGCGGTACCACCGTTTTAACCTCTCCAAGGTCATCTTTGCTATTGACCTTTGATGATCTCGAATGACTTTGAATATCTACTTTGAATCACACACGTTTAGGCATAGGAAGCTTGTCGGTGCTGTATGCGAGGTTAGTGACCAACTATACTCTAGAGCCCATAAAACAAGTGAAATGACACCACACAGCATTGCCGGTATGCATGACGAGGCAACTCAAGTTGAAAGTAGGAGACAATATAGACAGAATGTCAACTATAAATCGTACATAGTGTGTCAATATGTGTATTGTCATTCTGTACAAATTTGTGTTAATTAAAATGGATTTAACAAGCACAAAGAACGAGTCGAACGCACAGCGAAATCGCATAATTGTTCGACCTCGTTTATTCTTGCAGGTCATGACTTTAAATTTACATGCATGAAAGTCTCCCTCGGGCATCAGTTACCTCTTTCATTTCGTTGCTCTCGCTCCATCAGTTTTCCAGATCACACAAGGATTAACATTGACCCCCACCACCATCCGATCGCGTTGCGATCGGCCATTCGCCCGAGCGGGTGCTAAATGTTCAGCTCTCTGAGTTAAAATCAAAATGGGACATGCATATCAACCTGCAACGATCCCGTTGGAGATCAACAGAAATGTAGCTTCATCTAAGATAAAAAGCAGGCCTTACCTTACTAGTTTCTGAGAGATAAAAATACTTAGATGTACTTTGGGTCGGGGACTTTGTCTATTTCACTCGTGGTGACTTAAGCAAACAGTCCGACTTTTTGCTGGGGTAGTTTCCTTTATCAGGGTTCTATGCTAAACAGAGCTTGTTGTACCCTGGCCCCACTGCCCGATCCTGAAATCCCAGTTCAACGACATCATTTTTACCGACGATTTTAAATGTTATATATTTATGATTATTAAAAGGAACATCCACGGGTCAATGCCCAATTAGAGATGCATTCACCTACAACGCACAAACACATAGCTATCCCGATAAATGCCTTCGCACGCCTATTTGTAAAATACATAATGCGGGCATAGTCAAGCATGTTATCTGTGCCAAACGTCTAGACATAAACGTCCCTTCATTCATCGCAAAAGCATGCACCTCATGGCGAATACATGCCTGGGACTCAAGACGATCCAGCTGCCGACAAGAGGAAATAAATCAGTTCACAGTTGCCGGCGAACGTCCCAGCGAACAGTTTTGGACCGTAAGCACACAGGCCCTGAGTATGTGGAATAAATAATAAATATTGTCGTTTGCTGCTACCAGGAATGCGTAGACCATATAGGGAACTTAAGTGCGCAAAGTCCAAACGATTGTGCAATATTTTATGTACGAAACGAATGCCAGTCTGTGTGAGAGAGGACCCAACGAATTGCGCTTTTAAGAGGTATTGGAGAGGTTTTGTTGTATTCCAGACACAATCCCTGAGTCCGTGAGTGGGAGTCCAACCACATCAGAACCCGATGTTGTACGCACTTAAGTCTAGACACGTAACTGACCGCGGCACCGCTCCAAATAACGCTGCCGCACTCCATCACACAGCTGACGTGAGCATTGAATGCAGCAAGAATGGCCGTGTGTTCAAACCGTGCCTGCCTAGGAAGAGACGGGAGCTGCATGCTCCGCATCAACAGCCCCAACATCCGGTCGTCCTGCGTACGTGCCACCAACGCACCGACACGACCTCCCGGCGCCGCGTCTCCGGTCTTTCGGCCACTTGTCAACCGGTCCTCACGGCCGAGACCTACGCGAGCGCGTGAAGGCACTCGAGCCCTGTCTTGCCAGGACACGGGACCAGTGCAGACCAGCGCTGTATTCAACTGAGCCATCGCAACTCATCGAAGGTCATGATCCTACGCCTGACCTTTCGCTACCCTGTGTTAATTGTATGTCCATATGCGATAAATTCTTAAAAATTGGAAGAAAAGTGCATTTATTGTGCATCACAACTTTGGGGCTGGGGTACATACATGACGGTGGCCCGGCAAATTGAAGGGGAATGTTTGTATGTCTGTCTGTACGTACATCGAGGCTAGGAAAAGGTTGAGCTTGGATATCTGGCGAGCTTTGAAGCATGCGCAGTTCCGGAGCATGGCAACTTCGACGCATGCCAAGCTTCGAAGCTTGGCCGGCGCTGGAGAGGTTGAGAAGTCTCCCCCCCCCCAGTCATCGATGAGTTGCAAAAGAATGTGAAAAGTGTCTCTCCAACGAGGATCTGAGCTACTGTATGCCAGACAACAAGAAGTGCTGCAATTCCCCGTGTTCCAAGCTACTGTATGCCCGTGACACAAGTAAACGAGCACGCTGGGGCCCTTCTTCGCAATCCTTCCGGTAATTTTGTCCTTGCAGAAAAAGATGGTTTCTAAGCTATCAGGCAACCAGCTTGACCAAGGTGAAATTATGTCTTGTACTCAGTTTGTATCGCCTTCTGAACTTTAGTTCAAGGTGTGTCGGGATGGATGTACATCAGAGTCTGTATCGAGCATGGCTTCTTACCTTCACCAGATCGGACAATTCCAATCCAAGCAACGGCAGGATTTTTGGAGATTGACCTCCGCCTAAAGCCTCAACACGGTCATCCTGCTGCTGCCTCCCCGACTGTATTGCATCAAGTACAAGTTGACCTGTCACCCAGGGATAAGAACGAACCTGTGTAGCGAATTCATCCATGGACCTACGCGATGTTCATTATAAGATATTTTCAGCACTAGTCAGATCTACCGCATCAGATAAAAATGGAATGCTTATCTGACGTCACGTCCTAAGTTAATGCAGGTTCAATGAAAAAGACATGGCGGAAACATAGTCCCTTTTTCCGAGTTCGAACGCGATTGTACCGAACTTCGAAACTACGAACGATAAACCGATGAACCAAAGACAAGTGGACTTATAAATATACACCGCAACACATGGTGCCTAATTACTAGACGAAAAGCCGTGTATGGACATTTGACTAGTCAAGGTCATCCACTGTCAAGGGTACACTTTTCTCACCTCATCGATTTCCATAATTTGTGCCCTTTTGAGATAAAAGCAAGGTGAATTCGAAATCAGCATCGGAAACTAGCCTATGCAAAATTTGTTGCAAAAAGTTCAACCTGGATCACAACAAGTCGCCTGGGTTATTGACCTATGATGACCGATGTCCTTTTCCTATAATGTTGGCACAAGGGTAGGTGGGAAAAGGAGTGCTCAATTCGAATCCAGCGTTGACAAATATCCTACGAGTCGTTGTGTGCAGAAAGAGGATGAACTTAAGGCAACCCAAATCGCCTGGAACCTTGGCCTAGGATGATTCTGAATTGGTGCCTACATTGAAATACACGTAAAAGTCATGTCAACTCACGTAATAATGGCAGGTGATATAATTGAACTGCCTAAAAGGGACTATCCGTAGCATCTCAACACATCGTCATTTCTGTGTACAGGTGCACAGGCGTGCATCTTGGGTCATGTCTCTGTGACCCGATCGAATAGAGGCGTAAGAATGTAAACGTTTATGGAAGACAATGTAACCTACCATATATAGTTCGGATTTTGAGCTATGATTGTTAGGTTGGACACTGAGCATGGGTATAGCAACTTAGTTTTCACCTTGACCTGACCTCGCAATCTGGTCTGAGGTCACCAAACTATACGAAAATGATGTTTGTATTTTTAGTGGACACATACACACACATTGATATGCAAACTTTTAGGTTTCCTTGGATCCTTTTTTTTGGCACAGCTGTCGGAGAACTTTGAAGAAAAATACTTTTATAAACCGGTGACCTGAAATTGACCTTGTTTTTCCAGCTGATCCTTGGTTTCAAGACAGAAACATGAATCCAAAAGATTCGTTATTGTCTTCTAAGAAGATATCAAATCGGAGCGAAATCGCACCACGCCTTCGGCGACGGCTATTCCAAAAAAAAGCATGGGTCAGTCACCCACAATTCAAGAGTTAAGCTGTTCTGACATTTGTTGATTAGCCCGTCAGTAGACATCGAAAAAAAACATCATATCTTGTCAGCATGGGCAAACCCAAAGGTAGTCACTCTACCAACATACAGCCACATATACTGGCTAAATCCCGATGTAAAACGTGGCTTCGCCCCTGCTGCATTTAGCAAGATAGAACATGCCCCTCAGACACATAGCATTCTCGCGATTCGTTTATGGCCTAGCTATCACAAACATAAACCTCTATGAAATAACAACGAGGTCGCCCAATTTTTTTAAATACAAATGTGGCTTGAAGCCGCAGAACATTGATACTGCGTGGCACAGATGAATAGGCGGCGTCAGTTCTGAGCGAGTTTAGGTTTGGAAATAGAAGTAGGTCAGCAGGGGTGGCATCTATAGTTATGCTTCCTTCATCGGTTGGCAGCCGATATTGCAGTTGACGGCCAGTATTGCAGTTGGCAGTCGGTTTGCTGGTGGTCCCAGTAATTAATGAGGCCCTGCTGATGAAAGCGAGCGCATGCTAAGCATGTCCATTTTAGGGTTTCAATCTTGACTACAAAATCACTGCTGTTGACTTCACAAGCTGAATAATTGGTGCTAGTGATTTTACTGCATCCGCATGCAGCATAGTGTCAAAAGTAAATAATATGTTAATAATAGCCATAGTTGCGAGAGGGTAGTAAATACCGGTTAGACATTCTGTCGTTACAACATTTTTCGCAATTTTGCAACATGGTAAGCAAAATGAGATGACGTACTTGTGTTTTTTCGCTTCCCGACGTAGTGTAAGCTAATGACGATTTCACTCCGCGCGCATGCAAACATGTGCACCTAGAGTGATCGCTTAGCCTTAGCCTTAGCCTTAGCCTTAGCCTTAGTCTTAGCTCCACAGTCTTAGCAGCGAGCGCGATCACGAACGTCAGTCGCTAGGACTGAGCGCCATGTCTGCGGTCGTTCCGCCTGCCGGCCATGAGCCACCCACCTTGGTGGTTGGCGGCCTTCGGATCAACTTCAGCGGGTAGTTGAGGATGACGCCCATCTGGTCATAGGCTGTGTTGGCCAGTGCGCTGTGCTCGATGGTGCAGATGGAGATGAGAGGGGTCACCATGTCGACGATCTCCTCCGCCGAGCGGAAGCCTGAAACAGCACCTCACTATTTACAACAGAATAGCACATAGCAGGTAGGGTGTAATTGCAAACCCGGCGAACAGGTCAGCTTAACAGAAATTACCTCTGCTTTGGGTCCGTATCTAAGTGTTATATTCGCAGGTTCATGAGCCAGTGCAATCAAGGCAGCGCACTCGACCAAATCCGAGATACTCGCAGTGGTGGGGTCACGGTGGGTCACGCAGTGGTGGGGTCACGGTGGGGTCACGGTGGGTCACGCAGTGGTGGGGTCACGGTGGGGTCACGCAGTGGTGGGGTCACGGTGGGTCACGCAGTGGTGGGTCACGGTGGGGTCACGGTGGGGTCACGGTGGGGTCACGGTGGGGTCCCGGTGTGGTCATGGTGGGGTCACGATGGGGTCACGGTTGGGTCACGGTGCACCGGGTGACGTCCGTCACTGCTTTTGTCATGCAACAGATTGCCACTGCCTTTGTCCTTTGTCATACATACAGCAGACGAGCTATGTAGTCACACCCGACTGGCGCGCGGACATCTCCCCGCCCAGCTGCAAACAGTCAGCCATTGCAACCAGCATCGTGTCGCTGGCGACGATGTAGGCGCGGCCGTGTCGCAGATCGCTCCAGAGTTTGATGCCTGCGATTTCCCGGACGATGAACGATCGAGCAAATATTATCCAAGGTACTCCAATTTGTCACAATTACCCACGCACCTAAAATGCATGATCAGTGTAAAAACAACATACGCATCGGGACAAAAATAGTTGAAGATGAATGGACGTTCGACATGTTGTTTTCGTTGCATAGTCTCGTAACCATAGTGACCACTGGATATATGTAACCGGGTATTTCGTGTCCTTTATTATCCCTCCCCGACCGAATGGGGGAGGGATCTAAAGAGCCCAACTCCCTCCCCTCCCCGAGGTTTTTTCCGGATATCAGCCGAATGAGTAGGTGGAGAGACAAGCAATATTCAGTACCTTCTTGTGTATCGGTTGTGCACATATCGTACAACTTTCAGGCTAAGATCATGAAAGGTCATTGACCCGGGAAGGGTCTGAAAGGGCAATGCTCCAAAATACTCGAAGTACTGCCATTTAAAGTAGCTATAGCACATCAGCACCTAATTCAGATCATACTGTTCTTTAATCAAAGTGAACTAACTTGCTATCCCGAATGTTTAATTCAGATCTAGGTTACTGAATTAAGGTTCGGACAATGGTGGCATTTCTTACATGTTGGTGGCGAAACATTGAAGGAGGGATAATTGTTAAAGCAGAAGATGGCCAAGAGCATGTCATAGGCATTCCGATCTTGGAGTTTAGGGGCGCATCGACTGCAGTGGTCATGCAGCAGGCATTTTGTTCTAAAATATAAAAATTAAATGACACAATGTCGGGTTAAATATCATGTATGTTCTACAAAATGACATCTTATCCAGAATGTTGTTGTTTGTCGTAGAGTCATATCTGAATTCGGTTTCAGAACCAGCTATATCGTGCAGCAACGCATTGGAAGGCCAGCCAATTACCTGAGATTATCTGACCTCATGTGACCTCACCATATTTTGCCTGATTTGACGTTTCTATGGAGTTAGTTCCTATAGCAGTGTACACGAATGTGAAGGCGAACGTTGGTGCGCGCAGCCATCTACACAGCACTATGGCCAAACGGAGTTGTCATGCGAGCCATGAACGAACATTAACAATGATCCTCAGTTGCACGCATGCAAAGTAAGCACAAACAATACTTTTGCATTCAAGGGGTGTAAGCCTGGGCTGATCACTGCGTCAATGCGTACATAACTATTGAATTAATGTTTTTGTGTCTTGGATTATAAACTTACTTGACTTCATTTAAGTCGTGATGTATTTCTAATGATTCCCAGCAAGGGTAATGCATAATGATTTATCTGTAGCGAGTCTCATATGTGTTTCATATGCGAAATACACTTCGAATGTACATGCATGTATGTGTAGGAACAGGGAAGCAGAGTGGAGGCTGTCATGTGCCCTCTCCCTGCCCAAATGTTTGGGAACATCTTCACATCGCCCCAATGGCGTTGCTTGACAGGAAGCTACTTTAGAATAGTTCCCGATGTCCTCGAACGCCGCCGACCCGCCTCCCCGCGGGCCGTCTCACCTTGGTCCTGGTGCCACGGAACGTCGCCAACCCGCTTCCCCGCGGGCCGTCTCACCCAGGCTCTGGTGCCCCGGAACGTCGCTAACCCGCTTCCCCACGGGCCGTCTCACCTTGACTCTGGTGTCCCGGAACGTCGCCAACCCGCTTGGCCACGGGCCGTCTCACCTTGACTCTGGTGTCCCGGAACGTCGCCAACCCGCTTCCCCATGGGCCGTCTCACCTTGACTCTGGTGTCACGGAACGCCGCCGACTTGCTTCCCCACGGGCCGTCTTACCTTGGCTCTTGTGCCCCGGAACGTCGCCAACCCGCTTCCCCGTGGGCCGTCTTACCTTGCCTCTAGTGCCCCGGAACGTCGCCAACCCGCTTCCCCGTGGGCCGTCTCACCTTGACTCTGGTGCCCCGGAACGCCGCCGACCTGCTTGGCCACAGCTCGCCGCCACGACTGGATCTCGTGATCCTGGCGGATCTTCTCGGCCGAGGCTGCCGACAGGAGACAGTGAGTGTCACTGGTGGCTCCGACCCGACCGTCTCCCGGCCTCGCACCCCGCTCGTCCAGCCGAGCCGCACACGATCAGCGGGCAACACTGATGCACGCCTATTTGTACCACTGAATGGGCTGCAGCCGTGCTGCTTTTAGACCGTACATATCTCCAGTTCAGTCAATCTCGAGTAGTCTCATCTATAGTGGAATTTGTTCGCTTAAATGTTGCTTGCATCGCGCCCTCCTGCCAGCTGCCATGCTCAACTGCAAGACCAGTCGCTGACGGAGCTACTACACAACGGTCCACCCGCGGTCAATGCGCACAGATTGAGACAGTCGGCCGCCATAGTAGGGGTTACCTCACACAAATCCGCGGCCAATGCGAATGGGAGGCGTCTCACCGGCAGCCGGCTGTTGCCGTCACACGGCGTGACGGACCGCCACGGTGTCGGCCGTCACGGCTGGTGCCGGGCTGTGAACCCGTCACACGACGTGACGGACCGCCACGGCGTCGGCCGTCACGGCCGGTTCCGGGCTGCTAATCCGTCACGCGGCGTGACGGACCGATCGCGCCGCAGTTCGGATGATTATCGCGCGCCGCCAGCGAGCAGTCCCTGATCACAATGGCACGAAACAACATCGACGACGCCCTTGCAGAACACACACGAGCCACCGGAAAAAAAGCGACTCGGTGCCGCGCCCATCACCATGTGCCATTCAGTGCACACGAGTTGGCAGCCACGACGGACGTCTGCGCGGCTGCATACCACCCACCTGTTCCGTATCGGAAGCGCATGTATGGATCCCATGGCAGTGAGGTCAGTGCGATAGGTTTGCTCATTATGTCAAACGTGGTAAAAAAAACGTGTAGGCAGAGTGATCACGTAAGTAGTACTACTGACAACATACCAAGTACGCTACGACAGTAAGACAATATGTCACGTGGCTAGCAAGTGACTGACTATAGTATTTGGGCATTCAGTGTGGTAATGGGACGCAATGTGGTACCGGATGACTCAGTGCACCAGGAGGATATTACTGTGGTAATGTGATACAGTGTGGTACCGGATGACTCAGTGCACCAGGAGGATAGTCACTGTAGTAGTAAATGTGATGCAATGTGGTACCGGATGACTCAGTGCACCAGGAGGATAGTCACTGTAGTAGTAAATGTGATACAGTGTGGTACCGGATGACTCAGTGCACCAGTAGGATATTCACTGTGGTAATGTGATGCAGTGTGGTACTGGATGACTCAGTGCACCAGTAGGATATTCATTGTGGTAGTGTGGCACAGTGTAGTACCGGATGGCTCAGTGTACCAGTAGGATATTCACTGTGGTAATGTGATGCAGTGTGGTACTGGATGACTCAGTGCACCAGTAGGATATTCACTGTGGTAATGTGATGCAGTGTGGTACTGGATGACTCAGTGCACCAGTAGGATATTCACTGTGGTAATGTGATGCAGTGTGGTACTGGATGACTCAGTGCACCAGTAGGATATTCACTGTGGTAATGTGATGCAGTGTGGTACTGGATGACTCAGTGCACCAGTAGGATATTCACTGTGGTAATGTGATGCAGTGTGGTACTGGATGACTCAGTGCACCAGTAGGATATTCACTGTGGTAATGTGATGCAGTGTGGTACTGGATGACTCAGTGCACCAGTAGGATAGTCACTGTGGTAGTAGTAAATGTGATGCAGTGTGGTACTGGACGAATCAATACACCAGTAAGATATTCACCGTGGTGATGTGGCACAGTGTGGTACCGGATGACTCAGTGTACCAGTAGGATATTCATTGTGGTAGTGTGGCACAGTGTAGTACCGGATGGCTCAGTGTACCAGTAGGATATTCACAATGGTAATGTGATGCAATGTGGTACCGGATGACTCAGTGCATCAGTAGGATATTCACTGTAGTAATGTGGGACAGTGTGGTACCGGATGATTCAGTGTGCCAGTAGGATATTCACTGTGGTAGTGTGGCACAGTGTAGTACCGGATGACTCAGTGTGCCAGTAGGATATTCACTGTGGAGCGTGAGTACGGAACGTGTACCAGTAGGATATTCACTGTGGTAGTGTGGCACAGTGTAGTACCGGATGACTCAGTGTACCAGTAGGATATTCACTGTGGTAGTGTGGCACAGTGTAGTACCGGATGACTCAGTGTACCAGTAGGATATTCACTGTGGTAATGCGACACAGTGTGGTACCGGATGACTGAGTGCACCAGTGGAATAATCACTGCATCATTGAGCGACCAGCTGCAGTTGCGAAAAGTTATTTTAAGAGGCAGACTCACTCTAGAATTGTGACACTCGCCGTGGCATTTTAAGAAGCAGTCTCACTGTGGAATTGTAACACTCACCGCATAACTTAGCGAAAGCATTGGACACTCCCAGTAATAAGAAGCGGTTCACTATAGCGCTGAACAACCCATTGTAGTATTGCACGACTCACGACATCATCGAACAACTCACTGTGGCATCGGGCGATTGAGTGAGGTATTGAGAGACTCCCTACTGTAATAACAGTTTGACTGTATTATTCAGAAGATCCAGTAGTACTGGGAGATCACTGCAGTGGTCCGAAACTAAAGGTAATATTACCAAACGCACCATAGGAATGAGAGATATAGTATAATTTTGGGAAATCATTGCAGTGGTAAGAGTTTGACTGCAGTATTATCAACAGACTTACTGCATGTAATACTGGTCGATTCACCGTAATAGCCTCCGGCTATTAAGGTGACTCACGTAATAGTACCATTCGATGACTCACCGCAATAGTGGGACTGTGTAACTGCATGAGCATTAACAGACTAGCTACGGTTTCGAGCGACTGGCTCGTGTTGCGGCAGACACTATTACAGTAGTTATTGAACCATTTGAGGACGCACTATATTTGATCTCGAGGCTTTCGGATGCAGCGATTATAATTACCATTTTGCGCCCACGGGCAGTTCCATACAGCAGTATGACTCACTGCAGTATTGTGCAACTCACTGCAACTTTGTACGACTCACTGCAGCGTCGTGCGCGTCACTGCAGCGATGTGCGCGTCACTGCAGCAATGTGTGACTCACCATGCTACTTGCTCGACTCACTATACGATGTGGAACTCACTTCTGCATTGTACGACTCACTGCGGCGTCGTGCGAGTCACTGTAGCATTGCTCGACCGACTGTAGCGATGTGCGACTCACTGTAGTAGTGAGAGACGACGGCGCTGACGTAGGTGTGCAGCAGTCGGTAGAGCGACAGTGCAGTGTCTCGGTAGCCGTATCGGGGCAGCCGGTCCCGGCTACTCAGCCCGCGACTGTGCAACTCTCGCGAAACATTGCTGTGCTTGTCCAGCCGGTAGCGGCTCAGCCTGCGAAATGAATCACTGTGTGACTGCAACCGCGTGCACATGGATGCGACATGTCTGCAACAGTATGAACATGGCTGCGTTATGCCGCCAAAAGCGTGAACTTGGCTGGGACATGTCCACATCATGGACATGGCCTCGTCAAATCTACAAGTGTGCAAATGGCTGCATTATTTGTACAGCAGCACGTACAATGTACATGGCTGCAACTGTGTGGACATGGTTGCGCCATGTCTACAATTGAGCCGTGGCTTGGCTGATCCACGGAAATATTAGGAACAGAGGTCGGTGTAATTTATTATTCGCCGTCCATCAGCTGCATGGACTAAGCAGCGACAGCCTACATGGTCGCTCTTCCATCAATTAACCCCAGCTTGATGGCCAGCGACCGTTAACCTGAGCTTGATGACCAGCGGCCGTTAACCCGAGCTTGCTGGCCAGTAGCCGTTAACATGAGCTTGATGGTCAGCGGCCGTTAATCCCAGCTTGCTGGCCAGTAGCCGTTAACATGAGCTTGATAACTTGCGGACGTTAACCCCAGCTTACTGACCAGCAGCCGTTAACCCAGCTTGCTGACCAGCAGCCGTTAACCCGAGCTTGATGGCCAGCAGCCGTTAACCTGAGCTTGATGGCGGCCGTTCGCCCACCGTGCAGGTAAGCTCTCCCCGCAGATGTTTTGAACTCGAGGCGCCACTTCACAGGCGCCCACTCGCCACGATAAGACAAGACATCCGGGAGGCATGGAGAATAGCGGGGCGCTGGACAGAGCGTGACTACGGCAGATAGGACTACGGATATTGATGGTAGATAGGATAGTGACTACGGTGGGCGTAGAGTGACGTCACCACCACGTGCCCCCACCCCCTCCACGACACCGAATGCGATGCCTTATCTGCCTGTTTCCGGCGTCGGCCGGTAGATATCATCCTTTCTGCACGTCTCTGCGCCCCCGATTGTGTCGGTCGGGAGATATCACCCTGCCTCTGCACGTCTCTGCACCCCCAATGTTGTCGGTCGGGAGATGTCGCTCTCTGTGTACGCCTTTGCGCCCCCGATAGTGTCAACCGGCAAATGTCATCTTCTCTGCACGTCTCTGCGCCCCGATGGTGACGGCGGGATCGAGACCTAGGAAGTGCGGCAGCCCTGTGCCAATCAGTCGCCTTCGCCGTGCTGTTGCCTGACGTTGCACTTCGCCATACCATTAGCTATCGCTTTCAGTGGCGCAGCCAGGATTTTCCTCAGGGGGACTGATAAATATGCAATGAAGAAGAGAGAACCATCGGCGCGCTTCGCGAGTCGAACATTTACGGTTTTGCGTGGTGAAAATCTCAAAATTTATTCCTTGATATCGTGTATTTTTGGTTGCTAGGGTGGACTATGTCACATCGCTGCTTTCTGATTACAAACCTGTGATCTCTACTGACATGATATTGCCCGCTGGCACCTCACTGACATGATATTGCCCGTTGGCACCTCACTGACATGATATTGCCCGTTGACACCTCACTGACATGATGTTCCTCGTTGGTATCTCACTGGGCTAGTGATGGTGTATTTCATTTCCAATGAACTACTTTCTCCTTGAGACAATTTCGCGCCGAAGTCATGCTTCCACAATGATCTCACGGTGGCGCGCCTTTACCCCATATGACACTTCCAGACTGGCGCCGTGGAAACGCGCGGTGTTTTCATTGAATCTCTCTTCCTGTCGTTCTGCCCTCCGCCCCCCCCTCCCCCGCATCTTCCACACGCTGCGTGGCCATATCAGATGATGACAGCTGCGACAGGCTACATTAAAGACTCGCCAACAATCAGGCGAGTTTTGGTCTGCTGTTGTCGGTGCCAAACCCCGCCGTCATTAAAAAAAAACAGCTGCAGCACATGTTGGCGTGACAAATCAGGCAAGGTTTGAACGTCAATATGGCACGTAGCCCCTTGAAAGTTGGAACATTTCCATTGTAACTACAGCAGCGTTTTGAACCAACCACTTACGAGCACATAGAAGCTCAGTAGGAGACACTAAGATCTTACCCGTTTGTCATGATGTCCTGCATGCCCTTAGCTCCCATTGTGGTGCATTTGTCCAGCCACAGATCCATGGTTTTCGAAGCAGTGCTGAAACAACGGGATCACAATCAGGATGCAATCAAAATCAATGTATTCCAACCGCGCTGGCATAGCAGTAACGCAATACATCTTGATCTTAAGCCAGCCTCATCAACGCAGCTCCCTGCAAAGCCACTCTAATTTGGCCGTTTGAAGCTTCAACAGTGTGGATTCAAAGCCTTGCTCGTGTCTGGATATAGGGAAGGGCGGTGCACAAACTGAGCGTGGGTGTTCGGCACGACAGATCAGGCTGCTACAAATACAGCCGGTGAGCCTCCCTGATGCCAGGAGCGCCCCAGTCATCTGACAAGCACTTCGTTCGGGGCGGGCGGCGAGCCTGGTTTCGAGACTCACTCAGTCGCCGCGAAGCCGAGCGAGTTGAGCGGCGAACAGCGAAATTGTGCCGCGAACAGGCGCCGCCGCAGTCGAAATTGTTATCATTTAACATGCAAATCTCGCGGGCACCCATGTGCTACGCTGTTCCGGCGCCTCGATGGTCCCCTGTCGCCATAGCAACGTCACTCGTCAGCAGCCGGCACAGATTTGCCGAGGCGATTGGACCTGACACGGTGATTGGATTTGGCGGCGCGATTGCGTCCGATATTGATGCCAGATCTAACGTTGTCGGTCGATCATCACCGTTATGTTGTACCGGGCTCGGGCGTGCCGCCACGGATACGACACTCAGATACGACGCCATTGTCGATGTCGACACCGTCACTGCACTGTCGCTGTTAACGCGCCGGAATGGTAGTCGGTCGTCACACCACCACACCACCATCGGTTCCGACCCGGACGGCCGTTGGTTGGTTATTGAGGTTTGGTGGCGCATCGACTACATCGGTCGTGCAGCGTCCAATGCGAAACAATTCCCGATTCCCGATGCGGCGTCCCATGCAGGCCGAGGCGGCACATCGGTCCGGTCGGTACAGTCACTGACGGATCTAGGGGGCACCTGGACCATGCCTCCCAAAAAAGGCAGATTGTTTCCGATATTTTTTAGAAACCTAAATTACATTTTTTTTCTCGACATCTAAAAACATTTTATCATGCAAATGTTGTCTTAAACGGACCCACCAAATGTTGGCGGTTCCAATGTGAAGAGTTTTTGTTCAAAATCGGGAACAATCGAATTCCCCTTCACAAGGCCGATATTTTCCGAACTTCTCCACTGAAATGGCATTTCCTCGGAATATAAAAAAAAACATGTTGTGATACAAATATCGTCTTAAGCGGAGCCACCGAATGCTATTCAATATCTGAAGAGTTTTTCGAAATCGGAAAAATAAAGTTGCCTCCTCCCCTCACAAACCGGTCGAAAACCAGCCTTCTCCATCCGCCAATGGGCACACTCCTGATCGTCCCTGGGTCGGCAGTGCCGTGACCGCGTCCGGCACAGTGGTGGCACTAATTAGCCGCCCACACGACTCGAGGAGAAGCTCGGCGACAGCGATCATGCGGCGTCTTGCCTATTATGTCGCCCAGTACAAAGACCCGAAATGTCAGCTTTGAGACATAGCACATATTTGATCTCGCTTTCCATATCGGTGAGATGTAGATAGCCAGTCATTGCTTCGCCAAGTGGGCGTAACAGTGCTGCTAAGACAGCGCAGCGCTACCGAACACATAAATCATAATTTAGTTGCCTGTTATTCTCTACTACTTGAATATAGCCCGACAGCCCATACTGTGTTTATTGGGTGGTTCACGAGGCACTTTATGCACGATCACGGCCCTCACTGCTTCGCCGGCGGGCCGCGGGATTGGGAAGTGTTCCGAATGGTGTGAGTATTGAACCCGGGACTCTCATACCCAAGTGTAATACTCTGACCACTCGGTCACCCCCGCCCCACAGCCTTTGCTTTCCACTGAGTCAGTGCTCGGCCATGCCTAGACATCATCATCACAAGTGGAGTTATCTATCCCTTTGAAGGAGGTTCGACAGTGAGGCTTAAGTGATGTAGACTAGCAATGTTGTCATGCGCAAAACAGGAAGTAGCGTGCCGAACATTTTATAGTGCTCTGTCCCCTCCCCTCCTTCCATCTCAGAGCGACACCTGTTCTACAGCCAGGTCACGTCCACTGACAGCGGATCAGCACGGTTTACGAGTCACTCCGACAGCCGACTGCCGAAGCCGGTCAACCGTGCATCGACCTGTGGTGAATCGCCCTAGGGGATCACTGACCCCAGGCCTGACCATTATAATTAAACCTGCCAGTGCCGGTCGCTGGCGGTAGCAGGTCGTTCTGCAGCCATGAGTCGCACAGTCCAGAGCTACTAGCGCGTCCATCGCTTTTAAAAATGCCCGTAGTTCTTAGAACAACACCTAGCCCCTGCTATTTTGAAGAACGATTGCATATATTCAAAGCTCGCTCACACCTCCTACCTTTCTTCTAGCCTCAACTAACAACTCTCGAACATGAGCACTTCGCTCCAATTTCAAATGATTGGAAGTGAAATCCAATCAACACATTATCAGCCTCCGTGACCAATTCATACAACTTCGGCGGTGTTGGATGCATTGAGCGATCCGCGGGGACCAACTGCTGCCAAGAGCCGTGATAGTCCAAATGGCGATCAGATCGCTTGCTTCCAGATCTGATCTGATCTGATCTGACACACTGCGCAAGTCGCAGCCCGATCGGGCAATTACTTTGTGGGTTGATTGCGTCTGGAAGTTCTGCTTCTGTTGGGAACGTAGATAGTGTTTGCTCATTTAACAACTACACAACTGGTATACTTGAAAACTCTATAACTGTTAACTCGTCATGAGTGATAAGGTGCTATGGTATTGTGAGAGGCAGGCCGGCAAACGTAGCTACCCCGAAATAGGCAGGTACACATCTCGTAAGTTGTCCCATGTGATGAAACTGGATGGATGCAAAAGCGATTTACTCCAGTGGGAGAAGAGCGTGCTATGGTGCAGGGACGACAGACATGAATGGCAGTGGAATCTCTTATGTTACTCTAGTGGAAGAGTCACGTTCAGGTCATGTTAATTCACCGAGTGACACCATTTTCAGTAGTATTTGGTTTGTGTTTTACCTAAGCCATAGCTTTAGTCCGTTTGACTGAAGGAATTTCTTCAGATACTGAACATTTCACATTTCTGGATGTCTCAAGCCACGTTGTGTCACCAGTACCTACACAACATCGGATGGCATGTTTCGATCAAAATTTATTCAGGCCATTTTGCAGCCTGCAAGTTTAGTAATCGGCCAAATCCTTATGCCAAAGGCAATCAGTAACTAGCCACACGTCGTTGTATGTTACACTCGGTGTCACCTCCGTAGGTTCGACCTGTCCTGGCTCTGTCTGGCTGTGTGGCTGTTCTTTCCTGGCTCTCTCTCTCTCTCTCTCCCTCTCTCTCTGGCCCTGGCTGTCTGGCTGTTCGGTCCTGGCTCTGGCTGTCTGGCTGTTCTGTCCTGGCTCTGTCTGGTTGGTTGGTTATTGGCTTTACGACACGTCGACCGTTGAGTCATGTAGCGTCGCCAATCTCTCACGCCGATTGGTCGCGGGCGAAGAGTAGCGACAGGTGAGACTCGAACCCACAACCTTTCGATTGTGAGACGAGCATCTCACCCCTAGACCACTCGTCCCCTGGCTCTGTCTGGATCTTGCTGCCTGGCTGTTCTGTTCTGGCTCTGTCTGGCTGTTCTGTTCTGGTTCTGGTTCTGTCTGGTTTTGGCTGTCTGGCTGTTCTGTCCTGGCTCGTTCGTGGGGTTAACCTGTTCCGGCTCGTCAACCATGCACGTTCCGAGGTCAACTGAGATAATAACATATTTTTTACGAAACTCAGCCATACGCAGGTACTTATTCTGCTATTGCTTATTCCAAGCTATTTGGAATAACTTCGGCTGTGGTCGTCGCGAGTGCCGCTGGATTGTTGGTGGTAACCAATCCCCTGGTTCTTCTTCGGCGCCTCTATCTCAATTAGGGGAGAAAAGGCGAGGGACCGACAACCCGCTTCTACGGACGAGAAGGCTGGCGAAGTGTGCTTGGCAGGCGAAGGTTGCAGAGCACCACCAGCAAGAGAAGAGGCATAAATGTTCGTGTTCATCGAATGATTGTTCGGCACATATTTGCAACGTCATCAGTCTATCAAAAGCGCTACGGTCTGTCGCTCAGCTAAAGGAGCACTCACCGCGCCGACATTGTTGGTGGCCGTAGTAATTTCATGTCAAAGAGTTGTATATTTTTCATTTCAGTTACCGGATCTGGCCTCATGACATGTGATGGCATGACATGACATGACTATCCGGGACAGAGTGTTAATGGGCCTGTGCTGGGTCCGGACTGAGTGTTTATTGGCCTGGTCCGTACCCGAACTCAGTGTGCATGAGTCTGGTCTGGGCCCGAACTCAGTGTTCATGGGCCTGGGCTGAGTCCGGACTGAGTGTTCATGGGCCCGGGCTTGGTCCGGGCTGAGTGTTCATGGGCCTGGTTCATTCTCCGAGCTCAGTGTGCACGGACCGGCCAGAGCCGAGCCCGGCCGGGGGGCCGAAGCCAGTTCACCTGCCGCTGCCGCACTGGCTCAGACCGCACGGCGCGAATGTCTCACCTCCGCCGCCTGTCTGCACAGTGAGGCGTCTCCGGGAATGATGGTGCTGCAGGGCCCGCATCGACGAGGGACAGAGAGACAGAAAGACAGAAAGACAGAAATACAGAGATACAGAGATACAGAGAGACAGAGAGACAGAAAGACAGAGAGACAGAGAGACAGAGAGACAGAGAAACAGAGAGACAGAGAGGCAGAGAGAGATAGAGCGAGATAGAGAGAGAGAGAGAGAGAGAGAGAGAGAGAGAGAGAGAGAGAGAGAGAGAGAGAGAGAGAGAGAGAGAGAAGAGAGAGAGAGAGAGCAAGCGAAAGAGAGCAAGCGAAAGAGAGCAAGCGAAAGAGAGCAAGCGAAAGAGAGCAAGCGAAAGAGAGCAAGCGAAAGAGAGCAAGCGAAAGAGAGCAAGCGAAAGAGAGCAAGCGAAAGAGAGCAAGCGAAAGAGAGCAAGCGAAAGAGAGCAAGCGAAAGAGAGCAAGCGAAAGAGAGCAAGCGAAAGAGAGCAAGCGAAAGAGAGCAAGCGAAAGAGAGCAAGCGAAAGAGAGAGAGAGAGAGAGAGAGAGAGAGAGAGCGAGAGAGAGAGCGAGAAAGAGAGCGAGAGAGAGAAAGAGGATGAGAGAGAGAGAGAGAGAGAAAGAGAGAGAGGGAGAGAGCTTAGAGGCGTGCCCGACCATAAAGGTAATTTGCGCTGCTTTTAAAGCGAGTGCGTTTTTGTGAACAAAGTCAGAGCAAGTGTACATTTACGTTAAGTGGAGTATTACGTTATAATGCGTGTGCGCGTCAATGTACTGAATGCAGGAGAGTGCAATGCAATGTACCTTCTCCTGGGTGGCTAGACGATCTGAATGAAGTTTAGTTTACTTTCTTATCCGCAATGCAAAACATATGGGAAGGAGGGCTGCGAATATTACGTTGATTTTGCCAAGTTGTCGGCACTTGGCCTACTCCTGTCGAAAAGCAGCGATATATCTTTGCAGTGCAGGTAAGAAGGAGGTAATTGTGCTCACCGCCTCTCACGGCGGCTGCCGTGTGTTAGCGGCATGCATTCTCCGCGGGGTACGTGGTAGGTGGATTATGGAATCATACCGAACTGTGTGTAGGGTTAGTTGTTATCACGGTGCTTGGCAAATCGGCTTATCTACATCGCATGGTGTCACTCGGTAAGCGTTTACGTTGTAGGCCAATGTATCGCAACTCAGCTGATCTACGTCCGATGGCACCGCTAGGTATATTTTAAGTGACAGAACAAATCGGCTCATCTATGTCCGATGCCATCCCGTGGGCTATGTTACTACTACGAATAGTTGCGAGGGGATCCACTGTGAGTCAGTTGCGCGATGCGCGTCAGACACAATGGTATTGCGGACATCCGGGGATCTCCAGCTAAAGAAAAGAAAACTGGAAGTTTCTTGATGATATTCAAGAACTATGAAATAAGTTTGAGTCATGCGCCCGGATGGTCACTATTGCATCTGCGAAGAATATAGCTACAATTGATGCGACCTTATCTCGATAGCATTTGCTGTGAAGTTCATTTATTAAAGTCAGCTTGCCTTCAGATGTCCATTTCATTGTCACGTACACTAATAAATTGAAAATATTGTTACTTTGCGATTTGTCTTGTAGAACTATATTCTGGTACTCATCCGCCATTTAGCCGGCTGCAGCGGACGGCTGTGTGCCGGCCGCCCGCCACCGGCGGACCGACCGGACCCGAAGCAATCATATAAACTTTGATGGATCACCAACGCCAAAGTTACCGGCAGATTTTCACATGTAAAACGCTAAGCAATTTGCCTGTCATGATTTCCGCCACCATTGGTGTTAGAAACACTAACACTGCACCCACGGGTGTTGCATGGAAAGAATGCATCGACAACCGCGAATACCCCCTGCAAAAATATGCCATGGCGAAGCAGATATTCCTTGGTATGGATCAAAGATGTAGCTTTTAAAATATATTTTGGGGACCTCGAGCGCAGCCAGGGGAGGCGGCGTCCCCCCTTATCACCTAAAAATACACTAGCTCAGACGAGAACTTCAGAGGTTTTCACCATTCGAAACCCTAAATTTTATCTTTCATCACATTTTTTTCGGTCGGGCCCCCTTAAGAAAATCATGGCTGCGCCAGTGCTCTTAGTCTTCTGGCATATTGGTGCACAATCGATCACATTGAGCTGCTTGAGGTCCTTCCCCCAATACATTTTTTTTATAATCACCTGTGGTATTTATTTCCCCATCTCCGAAAGAGTGGATCCCTGACCCGATTCGGTCATAGTTATTGAGGAAGACGCCGGAGAGCGTGACAATTTTTTACCCCCACCTTGCCAGTGCTCGTGTTATTTATTGGTGCACCCCCACTGATTACGGCGAAACTTCATCCCTGCCATGCACCATACCCCACGAAAACATTCCATCAACATATACAAGCCAGAAATTAATATGGGTGACCACGACTTCTACATGGGAGGAATCCACGCTTCCGAATAGCTCCGTACAAATGTTACTGCTGGATAGGAAATTTTGAGCCAAAAGCAACGGGGGTGAAGTGTTTCCAATCTTCTACTGCTATATGTTTTAATGTAGTTTATAAATATATCCTTTAAATGAGAAGGATGGTTGTAAAACATGCCCTTTAATATATAATTGTATCGGTTGAAAAGTGATTATACGATTATCTGTTACATTTCCAGTTGCTTCACCTCCCAAATGACGGCACAAAAATTAATTAAAAGGAACTAAGTTCTGCATTGACGGATTCATGATTAACATGTCTCTATTTTGTTGGGCCGGACGAGTTGCACCATGCGTCACTTTAAGCTACATGTGGCATTCAACATGAGCATGTACATGCACAAATGGATGCGTCGCTTGTGTTATTGTCTTGTTAATATTAAGTATCGAATTTCTATATGTAGATAGCATGCAAAATGTACCTATGCGAATGTAGTATCTTAACAGATACTTACTGTTTTTAAATCACCAATTAATTCCTGAATTTTCCTCTTAACATCTTCAAACATGCCTGTTTACAAAATATCCCGCTTGGCTACGCTACAGGTCCTCTGGTCAGCAAATGTACGGGCTTGACGCATATCGGTCAATTGAGTGACGTCTACAATGCTCCTGTTATCTTGGTGACATAGAGATAGCCAAGCAGTAAATGGAGAACGTCTGAGTGCATCGCACCCAGCAGCGGAGCAAGCGAAAGGATGATGCATTCTTTTTGGCAGGTCTTCATTGGTCGTCTTTGAGCATCGAAGCTAGCACAGTCTAGCAGAAGGTGGCCTATGCTTAATGTGGTGTTGCAGATCTCGCAGTGAGGTGTTGTAAGCAGGTCCGCATTCACGACGAAGTGATCCATCGTATATAAGCATGTATTGTCAACGACGTGATCTGAGGAGGGTAGCTTACCGCTACGGACGGTCCCTCCACGAACACGTGGCGATAGCGCCGCTTTTGGTCTGAACGTGGCGCACGGTAGTGCCGTGAGCTAAGCGTTGCTTCGCTCCTGACTGCCGTTGTCTTATGGGTTCGCATAGCCTGACATCCTCAAGTGCATAGCATCTTGTGCATGGTTGGAAGCAACTAGCCAACATGTTACCAAGTCGGTGTGATGGTGGCAGAATGCGCGTAATGTTGGTGCGATTTGGGGATGCACATCCACATCCACAACCTTGAGGAACATCAGTAGCGTTAAGTGCTTGGTAGCGCATAAAATACCCGTCCAAAATCTCCTGATTATCACACAAAACGCCTGTGCATCGCAACAATTCTCATAAAGCTCCTCTCCTGGTTTTCGGTGAGGTGAACAAGGCATCTTAACATAGATGAGCGTACTGAAGTAGGTGAAAATATGGCAGTAGCTGGGTAAGAGCCGATCATACTCACTGGGAAGCTGACAGCAGAGGTGTCAGATGGGGCGCCACTAGTTTGTAGATGGGATGTGAAGGCGAGAGAAGCTGCTCTGTGCACTGTGACACATAGCACATCATTTCCACGCAGACACCTGCGGGCCAAACCGCAGCCATCACCACAAATATTCACGAATTGTCGACGTAGCCAGTGGTGCATTTGATGGTGGCTGCTGGCTTTGTCAACCAACGCAATCTGCTGGAATGTTTCTCGGAGGCAAAATTCTGCAGCACATAATTTGACGACCCAAAGGCAGTTACTACCGCTTTTTGGTGACGTTGCAAGCTTTAATTGGTACTGGCACAAACCGGCAGCGACCATATAAATGTTGTTAGTTTTCCCCCCGGTGATAGCCACAGACATAAATCATGAAGGTGCAAGCTGAGAACAGCAGTAGGATCACTCACAACATAACTGCGATCATCAGCACAAACGCATCAGGTGAAAAGGACACACTCACTTCCTTTCCACAAGAAGTGAAGAAAACAAACTGAAAGTTCAAAAGTGCGGCGGACGCTTCCAGCGGAATAATTGCCTATGGCGCTTATTGTCAGGAAGCTCATACTCCCCCCCCTCCTCCCGCACACGCCGGCAGCCAGCCAGCTCAACGCATGGCTGTGAGATGTATGTGCACCGTACAGCCTGCATTCCATTGAGATCGGCACACTTGACACAAGCAAAACAGTGAAACCTATGTGTGCAGACAATGTGTGCGAGTTGTCGCGTCACGTGATGAAGTTGGTACGAGTTTGAAGGCGTGCATCTTTTGGCCAAGTATCCTTTTGAGAGTGATCAATACCCTGACCGTCCACCAGGGACACCTGCTACCTGCTGCCGAGCATCGATTGGCCGCACGTGTCTCACTAAGAGCTTCCTTCAGACATCTATGAACATCAAAGGCCATAGGTACACACACATTGCTCTTCCTGGACGGATGTTTTGTGCATGGACATTTGGGGTGACGTGCCTAATTTAGTATGCTTTCACCACTAATGGAGGACGGAAAAGAACGAGAACGTCAGAAATGACGCTAACAATATGACTAGATGATTCAGTGATTCCGGGCAGGAGAGACACACAACAACAAACCAACGTAAGCATCGAGGGAAATGAGCGGAATATTAAATTTTGTTCTGTCGTGTAACCCACATCCACAACCACCGTCAACACTGTTCTACTTTAAACACCACTAACCGCTTCGACGGGGCTCAAGAACACTCGAAGCTTTTTTAATTTCATCCAGGTATTTTGAAGTATATCACGAAGACGAAAAACATAATGTGATACCACCCTTGAGCGGCAGCTTAATATAAATCTGCAGAGCTTGTCTTTCCTTTTTGCAACAATCAGGACGTGCGTTCACGCCTAGCCTGTTGCAGTAGTTCCGCCTCGTCTAACATTGATCAAGCACATTCCCCTGGGCTACGTTTTCTGCCAGAATCTACGAATAGGTTAGCGAATAGTTTAGATATTTCTGCACAACTTCGCATGGCTAATCTATAGATCGTTAGAAAATCGAGAAGACAGCAATCGGTCTGAAATTTATTCACGACCATACAGGGGATCCTCTGGATTAATTGCTCGGCTAATTCAGTGCAAAAAGAGAATCCAATAACGGGAAAAGTCAACCTTAATGCAAACACAGGCTTCCCGTAGGTCTATGTTGTCCTAAAACAGCATCGTATCTTAAAAACGTTCAGTTCTTCGCCGGACAGTGTGAGAGTGCCAAATGTTCATCTCGGAATGCCGACGTAAGCATCGTATCAGAGTGACTGTAGCACGACAGTGAGCGTGACATCAGAGCAAGTGCAGCACCAGAGTGCGCGTGGCGCCATGGTGAGTGTGACATCAGAGTAAGTGCGGCACCAGAGTGCGCGTGGCGCCATGGTGAGTGTGACATCAGAGTAAGTGCGGCCACCAGAGTGCGCGTGGCGCCATGGTGAGCGTGACATCAGAGTAAGTGCGGCACCAGAGTGCGCGTGGCGCCATGGTGAGTGTGACATCAGAGTAAGTGCGGCACCAGAGTGCGCGTGGCGCCATGGTGAGTGTGACATCAGAGTAAGTGCAGCATCAGAGTGCGCGTGGCGCCATGGTGAGCGTGACATTAGAGTAAGTGCGGCACCGGAGTGCACGTGGCGCTATGGTGAGCGCGGCATTAGAGTAAGTGCGGCACCAGAATGCGCGTGGCGCCATGGTGAGCGTGCCCCCCCCCTGTCTGGCAACACAGGGTTCGAGTCCTTCAGCGGAGGGCGGGAGGTATGGCCCAAAGGCGGGGAGGAGTGGGCGGCGTGTGGTGCATGCACGTTAACTTTGGCCAAATTCTGCCTGACGGAATTATGGAGCAAAACTCTCTTAGCAATAGACCTCCAATAATGGATTAAATTTATAAAAATTATTTAAAAAAATAAAATATGGTGAGCGTGACATTAGAGTAAGTGCGGCACCAGAATGCGCGTGGCGCCATGGTGAACGTGACATCAGAGTAAGTGCAGCACCAGAGTGCGCGTGGTGCTATGGTGAGCGTGACATCAGAGTAAGTGCAGCACCAAAGTGCGCGTAGCGCCATGGTGAGCGTGACATCAGATGGCCCAGAGTGCGCGTGGCGCCAGGGTGAGCGTGATATCAGAGTAAGTGCAGCACCAGAGTGCGCGTGGCGCCAGGGTGAGCGTGACATCAGAGTAAGTGCAGCACCAGAGTGCGCGTGGCGCCAGGGTGAGCGTGACATCAGAGTAAGTGCAGCACCAGAGTGCGGGTGGCACCAGGGTGAGCGTAGCATCTGGCAGCTGGTAATAAAGAAGAAGGCTTGGAAAACTGATAAAGGCCACCAAAATTGAGAGTACGTGCGGTGTTTCGGGGAGTATAACAGGGTATTGTGTACGTACCGCGGTAAAGGTACCCGTACTGGTACTGCGCTTCGGCCATATTGAAGAACATTTTTGCCACCGTCCATACATGGCCCTTGTCTGTAGACAAAAACACCTGAAACAAAAACGAAACATTTCAAATCAGTGGCTAAAGTCTGGCTAATCAATCTCTAGTATGAAACATTGGTAAAGCGGGTTGAACGGCCAGCATGAACTGCTACCTCATACATCCTCCTCATTCTTGAGAAGTATGGCATTCCGGTCGTGATCCCGCACACAAAACACTTTGTGCACAAATAAACGAATAAGTTAAGTCATTAATTCATAGATACACAAATTCATAAATACATTAAAGATGCCATTTTGTTTCGTTAATTCATTCTTTCGTTGTTTTGTATGTAAGTATATATACTATTAAATCTTGATATCCTTACTTTCGACATTCCTCCTTTGTCCACCTCCCCAAAAGTCGATGACGACATCTCCCACGATATCCTGGCTCATAGGTTAGCCTTGGATCGTGCAGGGGGACGAGATGATTCGCTCACCCTCCCATGGTATTCGCTTCCTTGGCCCAACGAAGAAGCGGAGCACCGCACGGCACCGCTTTCTGCATTGGCCTATGATGAAGCCTATTGGCCACTGCCGACCTTGTGGTGCAATACATTTGAAGATGGTCACTGATCTGCGATATTATAAGTGTACATGCTTCGAGCCGTGTTTTCGCCAAAATCGTTAATTACCAGCAAGTAACCTCTTCTGGCCCATGCATGACCAGTGTTAGGAGTGGTAGGGCAATGGACAACTCAGCTGAGATGCTTAGATAAACCATTTTATTTTCTAGGCTGATTCGAGGCCATTGGCCAAACTTGACCTCAGGTCACATTTTCGACTTATGGGTACCATCGGTAAAAACAAATGCTGTTCTCTGAAGGTGTCCAAAACGAGGTCCTCACTTCGACCTCATCTGACCATTGACTAATATATAAATATGTAACACGTGCACGCTGGTATTGTCCAACGATACTGCGAAATACAGTGCTGAACCCTTCAAGCACACATCCGGACACAGGACTAACAGTACATCGGATTAAGCATGAGAACCCAAAGTGTGCTAAAATGTGACATCTTAACTGACCCGTGAGGTCAACAGGTAACCCGAGTTGTAACGTCTGGTGCGTACCAATCGGGAGACATGGCCGCGTGCAGCACGTAACATTTCACGTCGTGTTTTCTTTTCACTCTTCGTCTGGAAAAAGCGAAGAAGTTGCAACAACTCCCTTGCACTGGGGAAGGTGGGAACATTCCTTGAACGGGCCCGAGTTAAGGGCCATTCGTCCGGCACCCATGGGAGGCATGGATACAAATGGTAATTGCTTGCCTGTTTTCACCTCCCCTCTCTCCAAATTGATCGGTGGGCATGCCAATGCTCAGCGCTCAGTTGGAATCAAATGCGTACGCACATGGCAGGTGCGAGGTGCGGGCACATACGTGGGTGCGATAGTGCGATAGTACGAGAGTGCGAGAGTGCGAGAGTGCGTTCAAGTTGACGTAATGACGCTTAGCATCGCCAGTCAGCAACCACAAAGCATGGTCTGAGAAGCCATGCTGCGCCGCGGTCCTTCACTGCCGGCCGGCACCAGCCAACACAGTCTCCGAGCGATTCACCGACCGTCGCTGAACACGTTACGCTCGACTGCAGAGACCCAGCTGGCATTGCCTTCGACTGCAGAGCCCCAGCTGTCATTGCCTTCGACTGCAGAGGCCCAGCTGGCATTGCCTTCGACTACAGAGGCCCAGCTGGCATTGCCTTCGACTGCAGAGCCCCAGCTGTCATTGCCTTCGACTGCAGAGGCCCAGCTGGCATTGCCTTCGACTACAGAGGCCCAGCTGGCATTGCGTTCGCACGCCGGTAGTTCCCTGTATGTGGAGCAGGCGCCAATTGCCGGCTGTTATCAATAGCCAGGCACAGCCGGCTATGGTTCATTGCCCAGGTCAGGTCTCGTCATCGGCTCCGCGGCGGTTGATTGCCGACGGATTGGTGGATCTCCGTGGCCCATTCGCGTTAACACTGACGTACGATCAGTGCCCAGGCGATAAGCGTTGCACTTGGCGGAACACGCCAAGTGCACGCCATCCAAGGTATTAGTCGGATAGAATGCAGCGGTCTGATCGCCGTCCGACTTCGTGATGAGGCACCAACCTTCCTGCTTTGGTCACAGTTCAGCAGCAGAATATGAGGGATGAGAGCAATTTACAGGGGTCGAAGAATGTTGGGAGCTGGTGAAAAATATGTCAGCCTGTGTTGCGGCATGGAAGTAAATAGCTGCAACACGATTGGATGAACAGTGAACTGTTCGACATGCATTCGCTTCGCAGCCAAATGGCCCAGCTGCTCCCGATCCAAAATGTCAGCTTCACCTAGCGCATCGATCACCTGGAAACACGTCTGTTAACATCATTAATTTTTCACCAGGACAATTTTGATAGTAGATACGAGGACAGCAAAATTTGCCAGGTCGATGCTTATGTGCTGCACGGGCGCATACCTCTGTAGGAATTATTTGCCTGGATGTCATAGTTGACAGTTTGTATGGTCGATATTGTGCTCGATATAGATTCGACATTCACCATGTTCGAACTTACCGTCTTTTGTCCCACATGATCAGCTATCATTACTACAATGGCGATATCCAGCATCTACTCGATTAGCATGCCACTTTTATGTTTCTGCAATCTTCCGTCAAGCCCACCACCACATAATAACAATCAACATGTATTATACTGAAGTCTGGAGAAACAAATATTCAAGCTTAATGTCAGGGCGCTGCATGACCTCTGCAGTCGATGCGCCCCTAAACCGCAATAACCAACCAAGCTTAATGTCAAAATAATTGTGTGGTCAGTCTACCTTGACTCCAGGTCATGCATGGGACATGCTGAATGAAATGATGTGCGACTCAGGGCAGATCCAGTAATTTTCATGGGGAACACTTGTCTGGAGGGAAGCTATTTTTCGAAGAGGCGCTACTGCGAAAGTACCCGGAGAGACGCGTCTCGCTGAATAATTAAAGAGGGGTGTATGTGGACTCGAGCACACACGAGCCTTTTCATTCAGAGGGAGGTTTCTGGATGAAAACAGTTAAGTATGGAGATCAACTCGAACCTTCCTGGAGGGGCATCACGATTCATGGAGGCACATGCCCCAGCACCACGCCCCCTCCTCCTGTATCCGCCTCCGGTGCGACTCAAGCTGAGACCACATGATTCGACCTCTCTGTGAAAGAGAAGTGTATTTAGCGTCCCAGGGTCGGCAAACATTAGTGAATTTAGGCTGCATTCTTTTCAAACGCAGATTCAATACTTCCTGACCCGATTCATGAAGAATATGGCAATATAATAGAGCTTCCAAACTTCAGCAACCTTAACCTCGCAGTAGAAGAACGGAACGTCGAATTATGTTTTGCTCCAACTTCGGAAAGTCGAGGATGGTCCACCCATTCCGCTTCCTCGTCAAAGGTGGGTCCAGACCGACCAAAATAAATCCTTTGTTGTATTATCGTTAATGGTGTGAATCTATTTGCTTAAAAACCACGTTGATTGGCTCAATTATGCCAGCAAATATTGCACCGAAAACCATACGTGCAATGCAACTGGAACCAAGAACGCGAAATGCATCTTCTGTATCACCAGCAGATAGAGGGGCATGCAGTATATTCCGCACCTCGTAGCATCTGGCAGTGCCAAAAAGAGATATAGACCTAACCCACCATAATTAAGCACGCCGTCACAAGGTGAAAAACGCCAACCAAATCCTCCACACCTCGTAACATCTGGCAGTGTAAACAAGACCTTGACCGCCACCCATCATAATCAGGTATGCCGTCACCAGGAGAAAAAACGCCAAGCAAAGGGCCTGAATATTCCGACGTGTATTCCGATAAAGTAAATAATTTATTTCCTTCTGGTTATCACGGGGATTGGAACGAATGGTCATTTGAATCGAGACTGGAGTCTCAAGCAGTAGATATTTATCCAAGGCACATTCGTGGACCATTAAAGATGGACCTGATAACGTTAATTGCATGCTATCTGTAATAAACTAAACTCTAATCAGCAATGCCCACCAGGTGAGCCATAATGTTTAGACGCCTTTTAAGCTGATCAGACTTAAAGTGCACCTTAACATGCGTTGTCTCAGGGGGTCATTTCACGCCCCCCCCCCCACACTAAGTTTCTCCGCGAATAGTGAAAAAACGGCGCGCGGAAGCGGGCCGACATTTGGCATAATTTTCCTACATCAACACCGCTTAACGCATAAAGATATTTCAATGAGACTTGCAGCATTTGCTTATCCATAGGGATATAACAAAACGCACCAGAGGAATTGTGTTTTTTTGTTTTGGTTTTGGTGAGACATCTGGGTTGCTTAGTTGCCCATTAGGGTTAAAATCGAAGATTCTGGCCAAAGTAAGCATATTTTATGAGGGTAAGTTAACTTCAAATAACGCTTATCAGTGTGCTCTACCCATTATACAAATAAAACTTAAAGACAATTGAAACTCACAATTTCGAAAATTTTCTAAATTTCAAATGTTGATTTTGGAGTGGGAAGCACATTGGGGCCATGGTCGATTTCGCCTTTCTTTTCTGATCCAAAACATTTTTTTTAGATCACCCGAAAACGAACTCTCCAGACCCAAAAACATTACACCAGTCGTGATCCCATAGACCCCTTGTGGTGTCACTTTTTTAGGGGAAATAATTTTAGATGTGATTACAGGCCTTACTGGTTGAGCGCTTTCCGATGGCACCACTCTCGTTTTCGTGCAATGTTTAGTTTGGAGATTAGAGGGCACATAAAAGGACACAGTCAAGATTCTTACACCCCGAGGACAAGTCAGATCCTTACACCCCGAGACGGGGTGTAAGGATCTGACCGGAAAGACGGCACCAAGAAGACGGTGGTATCGTCTTTGGTAAGACGATACCAAAGCGCACCAAAATAATAAACAGCTCTACGTTTTCTGGTTGTACAATGCGTCGGCACATATCGAGTCGACTTGTAACCTCGTGGACCGATGATGTGCGTGATCGGGCAGCTGGCGCAACCAGGCAAGGAATGGTATGTCGGGTACTGCCACGGAATGGCATGCCGGGTACTGTCACGGAATGGCATTCCGGCTGCTGCTACGGAATGGCATGCCAGGTACTGCCACGGAATGGCATGCCGGATACTGCCACGGAATGGCATGCCGGATGCTGCGACGGAACGGCGTGCCGGGTACTGCCATGGAATGGCATGCCGGATACTGCCACAGAATGACATGCCGGATACTGCCACGGAATAGCATGCCGGGTACTGCCACTGAATGGCGTGCCGGGTACTGCCACGGAATGGCTTGCCGGGTACTGCCACGGATTGGCGTGCCGGGTGCTGCCACAGAATGGCATGCCGGGTACTGCCACGGAATGGCATGCCGGGTACTGCCACGGAATGGCATGCCGGATACTGCCACTGAATGGCATGTCGGGTGCTGCGCAACGGGTCGTCGTCTTTTGGCCCCGCCAAGTCAGTTAACCAATGGACAGCCGCGAAAATATCAGATAGAACGGCAATGACCATGCAGAATAGTCTCATGGAATGGAATTGGTGTGCTCGTTCTCTGTCTGTCAGAGCGTACACTGACAAAAGGCATAGCTTGAACTTGAATATTCACGAGCTATGGCGAAGCCCAAGCGAGTCTACTTGCGCACAAACACGATCAAGAATCATGTGAGTGACCGACCCGGAGCAACCATCACGCTCTTGAAGTCCTGCTGATTTTTGGTACAGCATGAGAAGTGTTATTTTTTACTCTGAAACAGACCTGCCCTTTCATTTTGGTATTCATTCTAAGTTGTTCTAAGGTTTCGTTCAAGGAAGTTGTTTTGTGTCCATTGTACGGCGCGGGGCGCCATCTACGTAGGTGACCCGACATTTTCTCCACGAAGTGCCGCAAGAGGGCAGTCGAGCTGCGTCTTTAATCTCTCCGCCGACAGCTGTGCGATGCCTAATTTTGTGCTTGCAGCAGGAGAAGCTGTGCGCGCAGCCAGGATGGTTTCAGGAAGGCGAATTTTAACGCAGGGGAAAGTGCTAGTGCTAGACAGTTTCCAACCACCAGACATTTGCTAACGTTCAGCATTGATCACCTGGAACGCCATCACGAAAGTCGTTGATTTCTGACATTTTTTGTTGTGGTGGGGGGGGGGGGCACAATAAATGAAGGTAATGAGCCGGACCAAATTCTTGTGGGAACATATGGCCCTACCTGACATCGAAGTCAGGTAGGGTCCCATGTTAAATGTTGAAGTTTTTTTCGGGGGGGGGCAAAACCAAAGCTGAGGGAGCATTTGCACCCTCAAAAGTATATAAAGCTGCTATAAAACACCCATGACAATCACTCATAGTTTCCATTGGCTTTGAAGCACGATCAGCCATTACTTTGGTTCGGCGACGCTGGGTCATCGGGCCCCGTTTGTCTGGCTGAGCATTCTCAAGCCAAGGGTTGGCTCACACTGAGTCTCGATTTTTTTAGAGCTTTTTCCACCAGAGTTGCTACCTGCCTTGCAGCCCGACGAGAGGTTATATTGATCTGATGACTGGTCGTTGATTTCGTGCCTCGGTGGTCCTGGTCCTCAGACGAGACAGCCCAGCATCGCTGTTTCGTCACTTACCGGGTTATCGGTGGCTGGCCTCTGGAACAACTGGATGGCCAGGGGCATCAGGTCGCCGGTGCGGTTCAGGAGGAACAGCCCGATCGGGGCTACCATCTAGAATGGAGGATGTATGTCAGCGACCTGGAAGCCGACCTGGACCTGGAGACTGGAAACTGCGTCATGTTCAAAACATGCATCAAGGGCGACATTCAAAACCAGAGAAGACTTAGCACGTGGGTTTTGTGCATTGATCTTCTGAGCACCCAACTGGGAACAAATATTATGCATGCAAATACCATTAGCTCTGAAGTGGTTGGTACTTCCCTTCTGCGGCCTTGTTCCATCATTGTCAGTTATCTGAATGTTCGCTTGAGCGACATTGCGATACATTGCGATACTCTCGCCCCTGCATGAATGAGGGGGTCGATGGGGCATACCCATGAATGATCTTAGGCGATCACAGAAAAACTGTGCTTGTTGGCACTGTGCTCTTTGCATAGATGGTGGCATGTTTTTGCGAACGTGTGGTGTATAATATTTAAAGATGCCTTGTCAGGTTGCTGATCTATGACGACATTCGAGGGAAATATTGCATATTGTTTTTCAACAAAATCTCAACCTACCCACAATTAATCTCATTTACTGTCACCCAGATCGCCCATGTTAGATGTGGAAGGGTGACGAAACTCAACTAATCTGTTTATATAGGACATTGGCCGTTCCGAGGTCATTCGAGGTCATTGATTCCGTGACCTGAAGTGGCCTCATTCGGCTTATGAGTCGCATTGGGGTTAACTTGAACACCGAAACAACTTAATTTGGCTTCCATTTTACCACGAGGTACTTGAGAATGGTGGTTTCTGGCGATATTTCGGAAGTTCCGAAAGCTTCTGGCACTATTTCGAGAACGAGATCAGCACGTTAATCTCACAAGACCCTTGACCTACGGGTGGAGATGTAACACATCGCACGTTCCTAGTAACCGAACATATCGAGGAGTGCCATGGTGAAAATTATAGTTTCTTAATATTTTAACGGCGGTAGCGATTAAACGTGGCAACTCCTGACTGTGCCAAGACAAAAATTTGACTCTAAATTGATATGGGGCATCCACCAGCGATCCGAGGTATCAACACCGGGTGTCAATCACGATATTTCATCACGTGCAGCCCGCCGGATTTGATTCATCCACATGTGTTAAGAGAGATCAGGGGAATAGGGCTGGAAAGCTAGGGTAGATAGGCATTGATAGGTGTGTGGGATATTGGAGGACTGGTGCTTCAGGATGTGGGATGGTTGGGGAGGGTCTTTTTACCAGGCTTATGTTATCTTCCATTTACAGACTTAACTGGATGGGCCCTTGGGTCTCTTATTAAGTATAAATGCTTTATAACTTTATATAGGGTGTACCTAGCAGTGGATTCAGCACCTTCCTTTGGGATGTGATACTGATGAGATTGTCTATGGTAGCACAATGGGTATGAGGGGAGGAGTTTTTAATTGTTGAGTGTGTTATGGAATAGGAAGCGAGTCTCTTATTAAGTCTAAACGCTTTATAACTTTATATAGGGTGTACCTAGCAGTGGATTCAGCACCTTCCTTCGGGATGTGATACTGATGAGATTGTCTATGGTAGCAAATGGGAGTGTGTTATGCAATAGCAAGTGAATTGGTGCTAGATAGGCTGCAATATATAGCTTCCTAGGAACTTGAGGTAAGGGATTGATTGGGGTGAGAGTATGTACATTTCTAGTACCTTTTCCAGATAGGCTTAACCCAGATGGGCCCCTGTGGCTCTTATTAAGCCTTAACACTTTATGACTTTATGACTTTATGTCGATGACCCTCCCGTTTGGAAACCCTAAGTGTTGTAGCACTCCCCATCCCATCCCTTCATTGGGGAAGGTGGCGACATGCCTTACATGGGCGAAGGTTCCCCGATTGCCAGGCATGCCGACTTTCACAGGTCCAGTTCTCAGCTGACCTCTCACGCGGGGTGACATTAAAGTACGACGTCTGGAATGCTATAGTAGCGCTAATAGCATAGTATGAAGACGCTCCACAAACTGAGCCATCTGAAGCGTTTTGCTACTATGGATAGAGCACATTGGGTCTTGCATTCTTGAGACTTACCCCATGGTTTTGATTAAAGTGACATTGAAACGTTTCAGCTGGACGTATTGAAGCTGCGAACTGCATGTTTATTGCATGAAAAGGAGTCTTACTAACTTCTCCAAATTCGCCTCGCAGGATTAGTTGCGAATGTCTCTGAATATCCTGTAAGCAGAAGCTAAAATATGTGCGCTGACCGACACGCATCTGACCGACTTCCTTTCATTAATCACACGGTAGCCTTACCGGTCAGTTTCCCCAGCGAGCTCAGTCCTGCCAGTGCCTGCAATGGCGCCTGTCGCTCGACGGGCTGTACCCGGGCCGACAGCGACACAGCCCCGCCCACAAACACACCTCGTGTCCGTTCTTGTCCCTGAGCGCGTGCAGCAGGCCCAAGTCGACGGTAAACAGCCGTCCGTGCGCGAGGCACTCAGCCAGGGTGGCGCCCTCCAGTGCCGGCCGCAGAAGCTCCTCGGTCACCGCCAGTCTGGTGAGCAGACGGGTCACACGGTCAATGACTAGTGAACGGTGGGCACTCCCCCCCCCCCCCACCTCCACACCCACCCCACCCCCTCTCCCACACACCTACACAGACGCACACACACACATATATATGTATGTACGCACGTACGCACGCACGCGCATGCACATACACGTACACATACACATACACGCATACATACCTGCACGTCCATATATGAATATATGCAACCTTTCCAGCGTCAAACTAGGTCAGTAACCTCGATTGAGCCTGGATGTAATTTTTTAGACAGAAATTGAGAGGTTATTTTGACGGCCTGACATTGAAATCAGCGACTAGGTTTAACTTAAACTGCTTTGTCAGCCCCAAATAAATCATTCGCAATTTTTTACAAGCGATTATGCTAACGTTGTATGTGACCTGTGAGGCAGGCCTAACGTGACCCGAGATCAGACTCACGACCTTGAAAAAAATGACGTGATGTTTTATGTTATTTCAATCAATTATGTTTCACCACGCGTAATATGTATATGCTTGGTGTCGGAGAATCAAATTAAATCACGAACAAAAGTGCATTATTATTGCTTGACGGTGATGAAGCAGGTCTCCGGTCTGTTGACAGTACATGCTAAGTCAGCTAAACATGCATTTGTATTTGTTGTTTGTTTTTTTGCTTGCCAGAACCTTGGTGCTCAGTCGGCGGCTTTATCTCCGGGAGATTCGGCACCTGGTTCGTTTGAAGTCGCCAATTCGGGACACTTTGGGGCTTCATTGCTTTAACCTTCACTGAAGTGTTCCTGACTGGTTGACATGTTATAACCGGGCACCATTGGATGTGTGTTGCGACATGCAGCAGGCCAGGTTTTTGCCCCACCAGTCTAACTCAATTGAGGACAAATTGGAGAAGGAGTGGCAGCGACTCCTCGGATGGGAAGAGTGACGAAATCCCCTCGGTATGAACTGTTAATACTGAAAACGGCCACTGCATCATTCTCTGTGCTCGGCCAACAACCATACCGAACAATCTGCTCAGGACTTGTGCTGATAATGCTGTTCGATGGCGTCTTCCCTCGGGTCGCCTGCTTCCCGCTGAACTGTTCCTAACGGGCAAAGCGTATTAGGAGCTAATCATTGTATTTAGCAAACCGATGTGCTTGTGATGCACCTGCAGGGACAAAACGCATTCATACACAACACTAATGGCACGGCGCAAATGTGCCGTCCATCTCCATCTGCACATCTCGGACGGTACATCTTATAAGCGAAAGCATCCGCAACATATCTTGCCCGATCCCCCGATACATTTCATGGATGTTGTAGATACACTCCATTATCCTCTACTACGATCATCTGCAGCAATGATTCATTTGAGATAGTTTGTGCCTCTGAAGAGGGCAGCTCCAAACGTGCGACATCGGTCCTACAGAACAAAGGTCCGTCCGCGACCACCTTCTCATCTCCGGCCACCAGTGGAACCGTGTCTACTTCTGGGTTCAGTGTCGGTTTGCATGCCTTTCATTACAGGAGCCCTTCATTGAAGCCGTCAGCAGACCTATATTGATGCATGCTCTCATTCCCAATCCCCTCGGAGTACCTAATCCTCTCATCACGCGGTCATACACAGCTCAACCAGTCTGATGTTAGTCAATATTAGCGTTCGTAAGGAACACAAAACAGAGATTACCGCCGGTTCCAAGGCCAGGTTGAGCGATGCCGTTCAGCCTGCCGAGGCACTGATTGAGTGTCAGGTGAATAGTAAGTGTGAGCTGCTGTGTTGCCGCGGGGGTCTTGGATGGCGAAAGGCTGCGTGCTTGCTGCACCCTGCGCCGGGTAGCCGTAGTTGCCCGGGTGGCTAGACTGTTGGCTTTGGTAGCTTACCGGACGTCTGCCCTGATTACTGGGCTGGTGTGAATAGCCAGCAGCACCGCCCGTTCGGTTAATACCGCTGCTGCGGCATCTCTGTTCCTGGTCGACGATCTTGGCCAGTGCTGCATCTGCCCGTAAAAGCAGCTCACTGCGTGCCGTCGACTTGGCCTTGCTCGATGTGAGCTGACAGGATGACTCGCCCACGGCCAGAGCCCCTTCCACCACACGTTCGTGTATGCTATGTCGCTGCTCAGGCTGTACTGCCTTCATGATCTCGGTGTAGTGTTCCTCCGCCCTGTTGACGACAATGGCAATGTTAGCTTCATTGGTTGCATTTTCTTCTTGACGTTTTGTGAACGTGTCCAGATATTGGGAGAACATGCTCTCCAGCTGGTCGTACAGGGTGCGGCGCGCGCTGTCTCCAGCACAGCCAAACTTGTTCATGTTGTTGTCAAACAGTGCTAAAATATCCCTCCTTTGTAGTTGACTGATGCTTCATGAAATCGCCAAGAGATGCAATGGATTCTTGAGCCAGAGCATCTTGCATGCTTTCTTTGTAACGTTCGATACACATCTCTCCTAATTTTCCATTGTGGCAATCAGCCACTCTCTGAAGCTCTTTGGCTTGGCTCTGAAGAAGCTCTAACGTTGCCTTGTATTTGTCGTCCAGCCGCGCTAGAAGCATGCCGTCTAAATCGTCATCCTCTCTGCTGTGATCGGTCATTTTGATACAATTTCTGAACACAATTCGCACTGAGTGAGCGGCTCGCTCGTGGGCAGCTTGCAACTCTCCCGCTCGGGAAGGATCAATAGCTGGCTTCATGCACTTGTCATAGGCACTTTCTGCCTTCTGCATGGCCTTCTCGGTGCTGTTCTTTACGAGGACCCCGATCAGCAGACTATCCACAGCATCCACGCGACATAAATTGTCCGATAAGACCTCGACGATGTCCCTGAAGTGACAGAAGAGTTCATCTGCTGAGAGCAGCTCGTTGCTGAAGCACTTGGCGGGATTCTTGGACGCAAGCAGAGCCACGATATCCTCCTCCGCGCGTGCACGACTCGGGGAGCCGCCGCTGATCTCGAGAAACATGGACACCTCCTGGTAAAGATCGCTGACCTCTGTCATCGCGAACAGCGCGCCTCGATTGGCCGCGTTCTGCTGCGACCAACCTTCGAGAGCCTCGAATCCGTCCTGCACACCTGCCGGCGCGGTGCCATTCCACTCGCGCACCAGGAACAGCACCTCCTGGAGAGGCGTGCACTGGTCGACACTGGCTGCCGCCGCGCCGACGCCCGTCAGCAGCTCAAGGCTGCCCAGGTCGCTGACGTTGCCGACGCAGTTGACGCAGACCACCAGCAGCGAGCTGAGCAGTGCGCTGACGCACAACATTGCCGCGCCGGTTTCATCACCGTCGAAGACGCCCCACGCGCTCATCAGGAGCAGACCGGCACGCTCGCCGCTCGGTAGCGTGGTCGGCACCAGCTCGGGCCACATGTCGAGGCCGACCGGCGGGCCGGACGGCACCTCCCGGCACGGGAACGTCTCGACCAGGCCGGCGGACGGCAGTCGGTCGGAGGCGGAGACGGCACGCAGCAGGTGGCTGGCGAGCGTGGAGCAGCCCGCGCCGCGCGGACCCGCCACAACCAGCACCACCACCGGGCCGCGGCAGAACGGCTCGGCCAGCAGCGCCCGCCTCAGCACGCCTTCGGTCAGCAGCAGACGCCTGCCATCCGGAGATGGCGCCAGCACCGTCACCGCCTGCGCCATGACCGCCTGTTCCGCCGGCCAGTTGTGACACGCACGCGCGTGCTGTCACGTCACGTCGCCCGAAAGGAGTCCGTGCCGACACGAAGCCACGTCCCGGCGGCGGCTCGGAGTCACGCGATCACGGACGCTCCGGTCACGGACGGTCCGGTCACAGACGATACGATCCGGTCACAGACGATCCGGTCACAGACTGTGCGGTCGCGGACTGTGCGGCCACGGACGGTCCAGTCACAGGCGGTCTGTTAATAGACGCGCTATGCTGAAGCTGCCCAACACACGCGGTGACCACCCAAGGCCGGCCCTCCACCAATAGTGGCAGTCGGTTCTGTCGCCAGCCCGACTATCTGCACGGTGACTCAGCGTCCGCGGGCGGCGCGGTGTGGTTTCCCGACGTGATAACACAGCTGACACAGCGCTCGATTCGGGGCGTGCAGTGGTGCAAGTTCTGGTCGGTCTGGCGCTCTGCTCCACAAGCGCAATTAGGTGTATTGCACTCAAGGTGCATCGCTAGTAGACATAGCCAACCAATAGAGAAAATGTGTGAGAAATTAAGCAGACGTCCTGGCAGTACCAGCACTATATGTGAGCACAGTTCGTTCCAGTCTCGCAGCTGGTGATGTAAACACCATCGGACCGGGTGGACTCAGCTGCCGTGGCGTTACCCAGGGCCGTCACCAGGGCCTCGCGGAAGGGAGAGCCAACGAAGAGTGACGGAAATTGGTGATACAGTGAAGTGGTCAGTAAATACTTCCCCAGGGCTTCAGCCACGGCGGAGGGGTGTTGGCAGCACCAGTCTCGCGCTGGTGATTCACCTGATGACGTCAGCTGGCCTGGTCAGATCACCGGGACTCCCCTGCAGTGGAGCGGTGTGTACCTGTTGCGCCAGAGCTTCAGCCATGGCGGATGAGCCGTCACACACCCACTGGCGGATCTAGCCCACCGGTTTGGGGGGCAACTTTCGGTTTTCGGCGTCAGCCCCCTCCCCCTCCCCCAGTGGCGTACTTAGGAATTGCATCAGAGGAGGGGTCGAAGGGATTTGGAGGGTGCCCATTCTCGCACTATTTTTGGTTAAAAGCATCGGACTTCTACCACTATTTGTCAAATGGGCCCATTTTTACAATAATAATTAATGACAACATAATTTCCTGTGTAGGGGCCCCAGCCTACCTCCACCGCTTCTAAGTTACGGGATTTTTGTTCTTGTTTACCAAAACGTTCATATTCACGTTCAACGTCTTGTACCACGTCAACGTTCGTGCACGTGTACACACTGGCAGATCCGATTTGGTCAACTCTTGCTGTAAGCAGAACTTGAGCAGCATAGAACCCTCGATGCGTGTCAGAATGTACTATGCTACCATATTGGCTTCCAAACAATTATAAAAAATACCTTTAAAATTGGAGATTCTTTCATCCAGACGATAATTTTTCACCTCGGGAAAGGTTACTGCATTTTCATTCAGTTTACTTCTGTTGGTTTCGGGGCCAAAAGACACTATGCCCCCCTCCTTTTAAGCGCTTCGGAGGAGCCATGGCCGGAATGGTCCCTCCCTGGATCCGCTAGTGAATGTAGCCTGTCTCTTCATCTTAGCAACCCCAACACCAACATACGAAACATGCTGCTCAACTGGGCTCAACTGGTCAATCGCACAAAACATCCTGTTCAAATTCTGCGTTCGAAATCTGGCTCACTGGGTCCGCTTGCCCGTTACTGGCCAAACAAACTTCATGAACCTATCTGACGAAGGAATAATGAACTGCTGATTTCGTCATCTCTTGCTGTAAGCAGAACTTCAACAGCATAGAACCCTCGATGCGTCAGAATCTACTAAGCTACCATATTGGGCTTCGAAACAATCATAACAAAATACCTTTAAAATTGGAGATTATTTCACCCGGAAAGCTATTTTTAACCTCAGCAAAGGTAACTGCATTTTAATTTAGTTTACTTTTATTGGTTTGGGGGAGGGGGCAAAGGACACTATGCCCCCTTGAAGCGCTTGGGGGGCCATGGCCGGAATGCCCCCTGGATCCGCCAGTGCACACACCCGACTACCCGATGGATAGACGTACGAGCAGCGACAGAGCGCAGACACCAGGCTTATGCCCAGCTTGGCCGCCTCACCACAGGCTCTAGTTGCGTGGAAGAGACGAAGCCGAAATGTTTGTTTGCTGCTTACCATGAGATCGTTCCTGCGTCCACGATGGTGATAGTAGGTAAGAATAGGTGTGAATAGCTGCATCAATATGCGGCTGTTTCCACAGTGTCGGACAATGCGAACACTTGTCTGGTCATGGACTCACGTTTCTGAGTAAATGTCACTGAAAGCTCCAAGCCTGTTTCAAGAAGGTGCACACAACACTTCGAGGTAGCTGTTGTCAATGCAAAGCCATACAACGAGTTATCCAAGTCAAATCTAAACTCACTCAACTGTGGTCGTCATTCAAGGCCATCTGTTCATTACTCTGGTTGGACTGAGTGTACAGAACGAGACATGATTGTCTTCATGCAAATTCGGAATGCTGCCTTAATTACACCAGATTTGTTGAGAGCAGAATAGACCCGCATGAGATGACCCGATCAAAGCATATTAATAGCTGGACAGTATTTCATTTCGGTTTTGGACCATTATCTTAAGCCCAATCGTTCACGCATTGATGTTCCTCCCCTGATTACCCGCTGGCGACCATTACGCTCTTTTTGCATCACCATCAACCGTTTCGTTCCCGAGTGCTGTCGTTGGCTATGCTGTAGGTTATGCTAGATCAGGATGGGTTAGGTTAGTATAGGTTCGGTTCGATTAGTACAGATTCGATTAGGTTAGTAGTTCATTGGACAAGTTTGATGAAGAGCGTGATTACACAAGAAGTTATATTCACCGAAAAAGAACATCAACAATTCGTCTAAACGCCTTCATCAGTGTGATTAGTACGATGATTAAGATATCATATCGCTTATCTCACTGTCATCTTGCTTATCACCTTGATGCAGGCGTTAATCCAAAACGTTGGTGTTATTTTCCGGTGAATATGAAATGTTGTGCCACTTCCAACACTTTCAATGTTGGTTAGGTTAGGTCAAATTGGGCTAGGTTAGGATAGGTTAAGTTAGGGTAGGTTATGTTTAATACAACGAAGAATGGCTCTTAGATGCTCCTGGGTTTTAGACATTGCGTGTAAAGAAAATATACGACCTTCAATATACCAGGAGGTGCTGAGTTGACATCAAACGTAACGATAAAGATTATACTTCATTACTCAACGTTTCGGCCAGGGGCCATCGTCAGGAGTGATGAAAAAAGTTCAAGCTTAAAAAATTGAAAAATCACGCGGGAAAAAAAGGGTGCAAAAAGACACGTGGAATGCAGAAAAGACTCCTCAGTGGTGCAGACACTCACAGAAACTCCAAACCAGAAACAAACTATGTCAAGAAGGAATCCTCTGAGGAAGCCCGAGCCGATGGTCCATAGACATATCGATGCATACACTCACGCACATATATAGACATATATCCAATATAACGCGTAATACATACTATATATAAGTTATGTTTATGTGATATACCAAGACGTCGCTTGCGTGTTTAGTTGCGGCCGTAGATTACGTATATGTAGAGATTCGAGTACCTTCAGATCAGCGTTGTCCCTGGCTGTTGCTAGAATTTCTACTTTGAAGTTTGTGTTAGTGTCGCTGTGTTCAAAGTATAATCTTTATCGTTACTTTTGATGTCAACTCAGCACCTCCTGGTATATTGAATGTCGTATATTTTCTTTACACGCAATGTAGGTTATGTTGGGATGGTGGGGATGGGTGAGTCACCGAAATAGGAGTATGGACGATGCTCCATGTTTCTGCCCAGTCACAGGCTTATCCACTCCAGTGGTGAATGGGCGGCACGGGTGTAACTAGGTAGTACTAGGTGGCTGATTTATGTGTGGGAAAGAGGGCCATGTGATAGGTATATGTGTGTATATATATATATATATATATATATATATATATATATATATATATATATATATATATATATATATATATATATATATATATATATATATGTATATTTGAGTTTCTGTGTGTGTGTGTATGTGTGTATTTACGTGTGTATCTATTTATGCATTTACTTATTTACTTATGTATCAATTATTTGTGCATTTAGCGCACCAGGTTTCACGACTACTTTCTGCAAATGTATTTCGAACCATTACTCCTGAAGAGGCTGAGCAATTTCGAGATGTTTTCATTATGTTTTGGATCCAAATATTTCCACAAAAACGTTATATACAGAGCACAGCAATGCTGGTGGAATTCGCCATCTCTGGAGTGGGACGAACCCCTCCATTGTTCATTAATGCATCCAATAATTTTATATTTTCACATGAAACCCTATCAGAGTGCTCCCCGTCGCCAATGTTTACAGGCACACAACATTAGCCCGATAAATCCCAGAAACATTTTAATTCACTGCTTGGCCAGTACCCAGGATATAGAATGTCAATGTCTCTTTTTCGTCGTTTCTCTTCTCCAACGCTTTCGCACCCGATAAAGGCATTAAATTCCACTTCCGGGACAGCGGTCCGTCCGAAAACCCCCACACCACCTGACAATTCCAGGCATTCCACGAAGGACATTCAAAAGGAACGATGTCGTGCACAAACCACTGACTTATCTGGCAGCTTCGAGCAGGGTCGCAGCAGGCGAGGACAGACTCCTTCAGTCCGCTGCAGTGCGAACCAGTAGTCGTCTCTCCACACAGCAGCACACTGCAACAACAGACCACCGCGCAGCCCTTCACTGCAAGTCCACAGCAAGTAGCCCTGTCCAGATGTCACAGGTATGGCGTCATTAGGAGCTCTGGACGAGAGTGCACAAGAGGAAAGACTTGAGCGTCACGTAGGGCTGCCACGCGGGGTACGTCTACGGTAATTGCACCAAATTACCACTCTGGCTCATTTTCACATTGAAAGATGTCCGATATTTTCCTCTCCTCTTGCATTACCTAGCAAGACTACCTCGCACTCGTGTGTGTGTCTTCGCATGTATATTGTGGAAGATGCAAACGCCCCCCCCCCCATGCCTTGAGTACAAAAGCGACTATCTGCAGTGACGTTCGGAAGTACTCACCATGGGTTCGTCCAGTCCTGATTTGAACAGCTTTCTCATATCATATAGCGCTGTCCAAGGCTTCTGGGACCACTTCGGTATGGTTCCGGAGATCTTCGCAAGCTGTTTCTTTCGTTGTTTCTCGGTGGCAGACTGAAAGTGTACACCCAAGTAGCGATCAGGCCTTCGAGCAAACAGCATAGCAGCTATACGCTGAAAGGTTTGCAAATCCATTTCACACCACGTATTTACGCCTATGTATATATGTATATACATATATATATATATATATATATATATATATATATATATATATATATATATATATATATATATATATCTGCATAGAAGCATAACTAGAAAGACGAATCGACAGATAGAGCGACATGTAGTTTCGGGGATTGAGATTTGTGTATGCTTCCAAATAACGTTGTTGGACATATCCTGCTCCACTAAGTACATGTTAAAGGTGTTTTACAACGCGAAAGTTGTATGTGAATTGCATTGCAATGATCGTTGGTTTGCTTGCACACTCGATTATGCTCTTAGATGTAATTGTAATGTGCTTAAAATTTAAATACACCTGCGGCATGGTGTGCGCATTTTTTTAGTCATCGATCTCCCGAGGCAACGCAGCACCTACACTGGAGTTAATCTTCCACTAAGGCTGATTGCTGCGAAATATGCGTGCCGCTTCGGGTGACAGGATCTCAGTGAAGGGTTACAGTCAGGGAGCGCTCTCAGGGACAGCATCTCAGTGAAGGGCTACAATCAGGGAGCGCTTTCAGTGCAACATCTCAGTGAAGAGCTACAGTCAAAAAGCGCTCTGAGGGACAACATCTCAGTGAAGGGCTACAGCCAGGGAGAGCTCAAGAGAGATTACTAAGTGCTGTGCCCTTTCTCTGTCGGCTGTCACCTTAGCACTTATGGTTGTCCATATTTGTTCACGTGCGCCCATAATGTGATGCTGCACAAAATAGACCCCCATAAGGAGGCTGTGACGAGCTAGAAACTACAGCACAAGAACCTCAGGAAAATCCCAAGAAGTGTATGTTCTAAGGACGGTTTTTCGATGATTACTTATGCCAAACCGATGGCAAGCACCTTTGTCGATGTGGTTTCACTTTCAATATGTAAACAATGAAATGTTCAGCAAGATATTTTCTCACGAATCAAGAAAACGTAGAAGAAGAGGCATTTGTCATTGTGCATGGGTCTGCGTTTTTCTGGACAGATGTACAGGAGCTTATTGTCACCACAAACGTAGTTGGGAATCGAATCAGAAGCGAAAAAGGCTTCACCCGCGCAAAGCGTGGATTGATTTGAACAATTCCATTGCTATTTTCCTAACATAACTCCGGAGACATTTAAAATATCACTTCGAAATTTGTTGCGCCCTTCCAAGTTAATGCGCGCACCTTGTGTGACGATTAGGTTCAAGTCTAGTGTTATTTAGGGTGTATAGTGTGTATTTAAAACAACTTGGGGATTCCACTCATCTTGGGGATGAAATGAGCTGCGAGACTATCTTTGCAAACCGTGATCTGGCAATGTTTACTTCGTGATAGTATATAAATAATGATTGCGATACTTGCTTCGCTGGATGACATATTTTAAGAGGCTTAAAGAAGACACCAATTGTCGACGTTATCCATGGGGACTTGGAAAATATTTGTATTTAGATTGGATATTGCAAAATATTTGGATATGGGTATTATTATTGGTTACCAGAAATTATCAGGCTATACACCGCTGCAAATTTCGTTGTCTACGTTTGTCCTTTCCGTGGTACTTCCTGGATGTAGTTGCAAGCCTTATTTTTACACAAAAAGTACGTCGTCACCGAATCGGGACAAAACGTCCGACACCTTAGGATAGGTGAAAATGAAATAAAGTCAACCCATGTGGCTACATAATACAATTAGTGTCGTCCTAGTGTGTTTTGTGGTTTTTCTGTCCGGAAAAAAATGGTAAGGTCGGTTAAAAACACATTTTCCCCTCCAGTACCTTTTTTGCTTTTTTACGCTTACTCGTGTTTTTACGCTATCACACACTTTTAATATATATATATATATATATATATATATATATATATATATATATATATATATATATATATATATATATATATATATATATAAATATATGTATATATATACTTTATTACGCTACCACATACGAGCCTATGCCACCTCTCAACACTTGTCCTTCTAATGGAGTGAAAATTGTCTGTCTTGTTAAATTCCTGCGCCATTGCACCACAAAACGATGACAGATGGAGAACCTCACGATCGGCAAACATATAGTACTTGATGTTTGTAATATTACGAGGGCTCGCAAAAGTCCACAGATTCTACCTCTAACGTCTATTTTATTGCCTGGCCTAGGCTAAGAACACGACTAAATGACTTCAGGCCAGCTCAGCTAGTTGCAAAGTTTGTCATGGAGAAGCTGCTCTTTTAACACGCGCACTGAAAGGGGGCCAAATCCACCCACCCGCCGGTTTTTCGTAAATATATCCCGATCTTACCGGTCAATTTACGTGATTTGCATGTGCCTCCCTCAAAAATGTCCGGCGCGTCGCTTAAGGTATCGAAAACGAAAATCGACGGAAAATCTATCGAGTAAGAGGCCGTCAAGTTCGAAACATTTCGTAGCGTCAGACCACAAAAATCGGCGCCCATGCGCTTCACGGATATCGGCAAAAGGGAAGTGTTCTTGGCAATACTAGCGCCAGCGTATCATAACCTCCACAGGTCATAACCTACCATAGTTCACAACCTCCACAACTCCGAAGCGGTCATAGCCTCCACAGGTCATAACCTCCACAACTCCGAACAGGTCACAACCTTCACAGCTCACAACCTCCACAGATGCAAGAACTTTATAATGTCCTAGAAGCATCACTCCAGCTAGCTATCGCTAGGTATCAGCACGGTCTATGTATTATCGCAATGAATATAGAATGAATGTCATGAGATTGAACGTTGAAGCATAGTAACCTAACCAAACCTAACCTAACCTAACCTAACATATTACCTAGACCATACTGCTACCTAGCAATAAGTAGCTGGAGTGATGCTTCTAGGACATTATGCATTTCTTGAATCTGTGGAGGTTATGAGTTGTGGAGGCTATGACCGCTTCGGAGTTGTGAAGGTTATGACCTGTGGAGGTTATGACTGTTTCGGAGTTGTAGGAGGTTATGAACTGTGGAGGTTATGATCGCTTCGTAGTTGTGGATGTTGTGAGCTTTGGAGGTTCGGAGTTATAGAGGTTATGACCTGTGGAGGTTATGACCGCTTCGAAGTTGTGGAGGTTCTGAACTGTAGAGGTATGACCTGTGGAGGTTACGACCGTTTCGGGTATGTTCAATTTGTGGAGGTTATGAACTGTGAAGGTTATGACCTGTGGAGGTTGTGATGCACCTCCATACTAGTGACTTGCTTGATGTATATTGTGATGCTGTATAGTTGCAAAGTCATGTTAGGTCACGGAGATCAAGTCAGGTACATGATGGATAAATTGAATCTTTTTGTAGTAGGAACCCCAACAAAAGGACTCGCGTTTGCTTCCCAGGGGCCCAGGTAAAGGATGTTGGTGATGGGATAGAAGGAGTAATGAAGGGTAGTGGAGAGAGCAGAATAGTAATTGTGCAGGTTGGTGTAAATGATATAGGAAGAGCAAAAACAGAGGAAACAATAAAAGATTATAGGGCTTTGATAGGTAGGTTAGCAGGAAGTAGGAAACGAGGAATGGTAACATCCATCGTCCCTATGGTAAACGCAAGTATAGAGTGGTACTCGAGGGCCATTGGGCTGAATACCAGGGTGGCCAAGATTTGCAAGGAACTTGGGGTGGAGTTCTTGGATTTGTGGGGGGATTTCTGGGGAGGACTGAAATGTTTGCATTAGATGAGTTACATTTGAGCAAGAGAGGAGTTGAATTGCTCAGCAATAGGTATGAGGAGGCTCTCAATGAGAAACAGGGAACCTAGGCAGGTCATGGGGGGATGTAGCTGATAAAGAGATAAGTCTTGCAAGCAAGGGAAGGAATGGTTTATCATGTGTTTATGTCAATGCCAGAAGTGCTAGGAACAAAATTGGGGAACTGCATGCATATATGTTGTCTGAAAAGCTAGATTTGGTATGCATAACAGAGGCATGGGTTAATGAAGGCATTTTTGGAGACAACTTGCAAAAATTTGAATTGACAGGCTACAACATGCATACTTATCAAAGGAAGGCAAGGATAGGAGGAGGTATACTCTTGTATGTCAGACAAGTAATGAAATGTCATTCCATAGAGGATAGTGTACATAATGAAGGAGATAAGGAATCCTTGTGGTTAGATATCATTCTGAATGGAATGGAACAAATAACCAAAACCGAACAAAACAAAACAAAAACCCGAATGGAACAAAATTTAGGATTGGGGCATTCTATAGACCTCCAGACCAGAGTGAAAACATGGACAGGTTGATGCAGGAAGAGATAAGTAGGAGGGTGCAGGAGAGAAAACTGTTTTGTTGGGGGATTTCAACATAACAGGATTGGGAAGCAAAACTATAGGTCTAACCAAATCAGGAAGAAGTTTCATGGATTGTTTTGAGGAAAATTTCTTCTTTCAAATGATATATGAACCTACAAGGGAAAATGAAATATTAGATCTTGTGCTTACTAATGAGGAAAATTTTGTACAAAATGTGAACATAGGAGATACCTTGGGTAATAGTGATCACAACATTATACGCTTCTCATTGTATGTTGGAAATGTAGGAACCAATGAGACATTGATTCCAAATTTTGCTAAAGGGAATTATAATGAGTTCAGGATCTTCCTGAATGAAATTCATTGGGAAGACTTATTGAAAGGCTTAGATGCTTATGAAATGTGGAGAATGATAAAATATAAACTATTTCAAGGTCAGGATAGGTTCATTCCCAATAGGCAAATTAGATTAACCAGGGTTAAGCACCCTTCATGGCTGACCAGGGAAGCAAAGCATTTGCTGGAGTTAAAGAAACAGGCATTCAAGAAAATAAAATATGCTAACTCTGAGGTAAACCTCAAATCATATAAAATAGCTAGAAATAAAGTTAGGAGGTGTGTTAGGGCATCTAAAAGACTGGCTGAAATCAAATTAGCTCGGGAATGTTCAGCAGGTAATGCTAAGAGATTCTTTAGTTTCTACAAATTTAAGGTTCAAAAGTGTAGTGTAGGACCACTGGAGGTAGATGGGGAGTTAGTGGTTGATGATTGTGATATTGTGGAATCCCTAAGCAAGCAATTCTCATCAGTCTTTACTAAAGATAATTATGGTAGTATAGAAACAACTGAATCGTATGCCATGACAGGTGATAGGGTGGAGTATCTTACAATAACTACAGAAGCTGTAGAAAAGCAGTTGCAGAATATAAAACCTAATAAAGCTTCTGGACCAGATTATATATGCTAGGGTCTTAGTAGAAAGTCAAAGTCAAAGTCATTTATTAAGGCACTGGTGGTGCCTTAATAGATAAATTCTACCACATTCCACATGGTGGAACTTACGAAATACCTAGTCAATTGATTACATTCCTGCCATCACGTTAGATAAAATTGTAAAAGATAAAGGATAAAATCACATTGCAATTTACGGACGGTGCAGCTTCGTAAAAATACCGGCTAGAAATTCATTCAGCTGCTCATGACATCCAATACAGACAAGCATTGCGACTCTGGTATGGTTCTTCACGCAGGTCACCTAGCTACCTAGTTGTATGGTTGAGACTGATAGCACGCACGAAGGTAGCACGGCTAATTGTGTCGCGTGCTTGACCGGGAAGCGCATTCCACTGGAGAGTGGAGCGGTAGGAGAAGCCCCGCTGGGTGGCTGCTAACCTACACCGTTGCAGGTGAAGTGCCCCAGCATCGGTAGCACGAGTGCTTCTCTCCGACACAGCCGAGCGTTCAACAAACATTTCCCTGATGGCAGGTGGGCAGTTCGCGCCGTGTATGGCTTTGTGTGCGTTGCACAGGTCACGGTGTCGCACCATCTCCTCAATCCTATCCCAGCCCAACTCGCGCAGAGAGGACGAGATGTGGTCGTGCTTCCGTCTCCCAGTGACCAGCCTATCCGCGAAGTTTATGCACTTCTGCACTCGCTTCATGCGGCACGCATCCGCCCCACCCCATACGGAAAGGCAGTAAAGGATATGGGGAACATGGACTTGGACGAAGAGCTTCAGGACTTCAGGAGTGAAGTGCTGCCGGAATTTGAAGAGGGACACGATGATGGCGGTGCACTTCCGGATGATGGAGGATATGTGCTTCTCCCACGTCAGCTGCTGGTCGAGGAATACTCCGAGCATTTTCACTGTTGGGGCCGGGTGGATAGATTTTTCCGAGATCATGATGTGAAAACTTGAAGCTTTTTTGAGAGAAGATCTGGTGCCAAGAATGGTGAAGCAGGTCTTGTCCGGGTTCATTTTTAGACTATTGTACTGGAACCACTTTTGGAGTGCATGGAGAGATTCCTCGACCCGCAACCGAAGGTGGGAGAGGCTGACGACGTCAGGAGCAGAGTGGTCTAGGAGGTCGGTGTCGTCAGCGTAGGCCACAAGGCGACCGTGAGGAAGGAAGGAGGACAGATCATTGATGAAGAGGAGGAACAGGATCGCCCAACGATAGACCCCTGAGGGACACCGTGGGTCAGGAGGAGTGTGGAGGAGCCGCCCGAGACCATCTGCTTCCGATCAGAGAGGTAGCTTTTGAACCACGGGGAAGGGATGCCGTACCACCCCAGCTTACTCAGGAGAACGCCATGGTCAACGCTGTCGAAGGCCTTACTTAAGTCAATCGTCGTTAACGACGCGGCGTGACCAATGTCGATGGCCCTAGAGATCCATTCGACAGCGTCGAGCAAGGCGTCCTCCGTGGAATGACCGGGGCGGTAGGCGTACTGAAACGGGGACAGAATATTGTTCGACAACAGATAAGCCACAAGTTGGGAGCAAACGACTTTTTCCGTGATTTTGGAGAGAACAGAGAGATTCGAGATAGGCCGAAAGTTGTTCACATTATCTCGCGTGCCAGATTTGTGAATGGGAGTGACGCGGGCGACTTTCCAAGCACTCGAGAAGGTTTGTGAGGTGATGGATGTGTTGACGAGGTGGAGCAGGTGCGGGCCGATCACTGCAAAACATCGCTTGACCGCAAACAATGGTACGCCATCAACTCCCACCGCTCGAGACGAGCTCATACGGCTTATGGCCTTCGATAACTCGGGGAGCGTGGCGGGACACAACACAAGAGCAGAGGCGCACACTCCGGGTGGTCTGGGTGGGCACTGCTCTATGTCGCCGGTTCGTCCCGCCTCCTCGGCAATACGGACTCCCACCGCCGCGAAGTGGGCGTTGAAGTCATCTGCCCTCGCCGTGGTGTCGTCGTCTCTGCCTGGGAGGCCTGCCGCGGGACGGAGACCGAAATGCTTCATTCGGCTCCAGAATGAGCGCCGATCGGTCAGCAGGTCTGCACACAAGAACTCGCGCCTGGCCCTGATCTGCTCGCTCATGAGCACGTTCTTACATCTCCGATACTCCTGGCGTGCGGTGTCGTCATCTTCGCTCCTCCTCCACACCTCGCACGCCTCGCGACAGTCCTCTTTTGCAGCATCGATGCCGGGGTCGTTACGCAGCCACGGACAATCAGGGTGCCGGATCCTGCTTGTCACCAGCGGGCAGGGCAGGTCCACGGCTGCGTTCCAGATGCACATGAAGACTTGAAGCTTGCCGTCGATGTCGGCGCGGTCGTACATGGGCTGCCAATCGGTGGTGATGAAGTGCAGGCAGAGTGTGTCCCAATTCATCTTCACCCACGGCCTTCTGGTAGAGTGTGCTAGAGTGGTAGAGTAGAGTGTGCTAAAGCTTTAGCAGTTCCTCTAGGTATCATTTTCAGGCGGTCTATGGAATATTCTGAAGTGCCTGAAGATTGGAGAAATGCAAAAGTAGTACCAATTTTCAAAAAGGGAAGTATGAAGAGTGTAGAGAACTACAGGTCAGTCAGTTTGACCTCAATAGTTTGCAAGGCACTAGAAAATCTGTTTAAACAGAATGCTCAGATTCATCTTGATAGGCACAATCTTTTAAGGGATACTCAACATGGATTTCGATCTCGAAGGTCTTGTTTAACTAACATTTTGGAGTTCATGGAGTATGTTACTACAGAAGTAGGCAATCAAAGCAGGATGGATGTTGTGTACTTGGACTTTAGCAAAGCTTTTGATAAAGTTCCACATTGGAAGCTAATTCATAAACTACAGCAACATGGGATTGTTGGAAAAGTTCTAGGTTGGAGTGAAGCATGGTTGATGGGAAGGAAACAAAGGGTAATGTTAAATGGATGTAAATCTGATTGGAAGGATGTTCTGAGTGGAGTACCACAGGGCTCTGTTCTAGGGCCACTTCTCTTTATCATCTTTGTGAATAACATTGAGGTAGGGCTGAGGAATAGAGTGTTCAAATTTGCTGATGACATCAAGCTGGTAGGAGTGGCAAACAGTTGTGATCAATCTAGGAATATTCAACTAGACTTGGAGGACCTAAAAAAGTGGGCTGATCAATGGCAGATGTCTTTCAACTATGACAAGGGTAAGGTTATGCATCTGGGGTCTGGAGATGAGACTTTTAGATATACAATGGGAGGGAGGGAACTGGATGTTATTGAAGAGGAAAGGGACTTAGGTGTGTTGGTTTCAAAAGACCTCAAAGCAGAAAAACAATGTAGCTCAGCTAGGAACAGGGCACTAAGAATGCTGGGACTCATTAATAGAAGTATGATATATAAGAGCAAGGAAGTCATGAAAAAACTGTACTAAGCATACGTGCGACCCCACTTGGAATACTCTGTACAAGATTGGAGCCCCTACCTAGAAAAAGATATAGACAAGTTAGAAAGAGTGCAGCGCAAAGCAACTAGACTCATCAGTGGAATAGGTAACTTAGAATATGGAGAAAGGCTTGTGGCATTAGATATGTACTCACTCAAGTATAGGAGATTAAGGGGGGACATGATTGAAATGTACAAAATTGTTAAAGGACTAGATCAGGTCAATTTAAATGGCGCTCTTCAGTTTAGAGTATCACATAGGGGTCATCAATTCAGGCTAGACAAGTTGAGGTGTAGGACAGTTAAGCGACAAACAACAGGTCTTCAGTCAAAGGGTTGTTGATCAGTGGAATGGGCTGCCTGCTGATGTTGTGGGGAGTTCCTCATTGAATGTATTTAAAAGTAGGGTGGACAAATTTTTTAGACAGGAAAATCTTGTTTTTGAGTTCTAATTTGTGATGGATGTGAGATTTATGTTAAGTAAGTGTGCACGGCACAGACTCCTTTCAGCAGGCATGGGTGCAGTTTGAAAATTATTGATAAGGCATTCAATCCACATGTGTTAAGAGAGATCAGGGGAGTAGGGCTGGATAGCTAGGGTAGATAGGCATTGATAGGTGTGTGGGATATTGGAGGACTGGTTTCTTCAGGATGTGGGATGGTTGGGGAGGGTCTTTTTACCAGGCTTATAGTATCTTCCATTTACCGACTTAACTGGATGGGCCCTTGGGTCTCTTATTAAGTCTAAACGCTTTATAACTAGATAGGGTGTACCTAGCAGTGGATTCAGCACCTTCCTTCGGGATGTGATACTGATGAGATTGTCTATGGTAGCACAATGGGTATGATGGGAGGAGTTTGTAATTGTTGAGTGTGTTATGCAATAGCAAGTGAGTCTCTTATTAAGTCTAAACGCTTTATAACTTTATATAGGGTGTACCTAGCAGTGGATTCAGCACCTTCCTTCGGGATGTGATACTGATGAGATTGTCTATGGTAGCACAATGGGTATGATGGGAGGAGTTTGTAATTGTTGAGTGTGTTATGCAATAGCAAGTGAGTCTCTTATTAAGTCTAAATGCTTTACAACTTTATATAGGGTGTACCTAGCAGTGGATTCAGCACCTTCCTTCGGGATGTGATACCGATGAGATTGTCTATGGTAGCACAATGGGTATGATGGGAGGAGTTTGTAATTGTTGAGTGTGTTATGCAATAGCAAGTGAATGGTGCTAGATACGCTGGAATATAGCTTCCTAGGAACTTGAGATAAGGGATTGATTGGGGTGAGAGTATGTACATTTCTAGTACCTTTTCTAGATAGGCTTAACCCAGATGGGCCCCTGTGGCTCTTATTAAGCCTTAACACTTTATGACTTTATGACTTCAATCATGCTAGGCCAATTGGAAGGTTGCCATAAACGCAAATGACTGTCATGAGATTCATGCCATTTCGCATGTTACTCCCTACACATCCTGAAAACTACTGTTTTGTCATTGTGAACGTTTCAATATTTCATTCATGTACTTCAGCTCACTCTTCGTGAAGGATTGCGCCGGGCCGCCCGCCCGGCCAGTCGGGCGGGCGGCCCGGTTCCGGTAACTGGAGCCGGTGACTGGCACATCTATTATATTTATTGTATCATTATTCATGTGACAAAACATCATTGAAGCCCATTCTGGAGCATTTAAAAACAATCGCATTGACCCATGACAATGTCATGCTTGGACACGCAAAACAAGCTAAATGTGACCTATTTGACCTCATTTGACCTTGAAGATATTAACCTAAATTCATAACATCTGCAGATAACAGAGTTCACCATCGTACCCATCTATTCTGAACATTTCGTAGCTCAAGCTTTAATAGAAGACGATATCTTACGGGGGCGGAATCCCCCCCCCCCCCCCTTCCACTGCGCGTAGTTTTCAGAGAGCCTCCAGGGTGCCTGTTAATAGGCTTGATATGGACTTGGGTCTTTTCACTTTTCATACAGAAAAGTAACATTCACGGGGTTTGCTTTCACGTTTTCACAGGGCGATGTTCCCGAGCGATTTTTGCAACATTCTGGCATCCATTTTGCTGGTTTTTTTCCCACTCAGGATACACAAAATAGCAGAAAAGGCGTCATGCTTAGTGCTTGGGCATATGCAGCAAGGATGATGAGCTGCACAAGTCAGATCTGCACGACATTTTACGTTCAGGGTAGTGAGTGTCGAATTTTGACTCTTTCCAGGCTGGGGGCTCTCGAGCCTCCCCCTCAGGTTTTTTCCCCAGGAAGCGGCCTAATGAGCAGACGCAGATACACGAAACGTTTAGTATCTACTTATGCATCTTCCTTGCAGATATCGTTCAAATTTTAGATCAAGATCATCAAAGACCATTGACCTCGGACGGGCCAAAGAGAGTAAAGCTTCAAACTATTAAAAGTGCCGCCATTCTGAATAGTTGCAACATAACGCCAGATAGCTTCTGATCACTTCACTTCTGATCACTTCTTGCCGTACGTACATCATCCACTTGCCGTTGTCACCCGTCCAAATAGCGAATCAATCGATAATTATTTTCGAGCTGCCATATTCACGGACGAAGTAGAGCTCTGCTTGCTGGGTGTACCAGGGCACGACCAAGAATAGAATACACATTTCCAATGGCTCCCAGGACTACAATGGGATCGCTCTTGAAGAGTGTCACTGTCGGTGAACCAAAACCAAAGGTATAACTTGCTACTTAGCCACGTGCAGTCATTTGGACGGACAAATATGTGCACAAATGTTAGGCCTGAACATTCCCTTTCAAATATTTTTTTTTAAAACACCATGGCAAAATGGTGTTTATCGGCAAAATACGTGGAACATGTTTCACTTGGCAACTACAGCACTGGTGCTGCCCAATGCTGGATTGGCGAAGCCATCCACTCTTGCAAATGCCATGGTGTGCAGACGTCTTCAGTTTCCTTCCATGAGAGTTTTCAAGAGGTACTCTCCTATTCCTCAATGCAAATCATAGAACATAGGATGATTTTACGACGGAAATATGCCATCGGTTTTCCTAAGCCCACATTCCAAAGACTCGGCGTTACATATTGATACCGCAAACGTTTGCTTGGTTTGTAATGCTCGTGCAAAGTATCACTATCAATTGGTGTTTGTGATTTTCACTTCTGCCAAATTTAGCTATCATACAATCACTCACAGTCGTTCAACATGACGAATGACGAGTGAATCTTTTCTCATAGAGCCTACATGGATGGGACTCTACAAAATGAGGTCAGCTAAATGCTAAAGTTGATAATCTAAGTAACGCATTGCATCGATTGCAACATAGAGTACCATGATAAAATCCAAGCATACTGGAGTCAGGGAGCCTTGAGCAAACATCGAAAGTTTTCGAACCCATCAAACAGGAAACACTAGCTATGGTAGTGTCTTAATTCACAGCCATATCAGCAGTTTTTCAGAACATTTCGCAGCCTACGTTGCGCTACGAGAGAAGCGCAACACAACGCTACCATAAAGTACTGCGAACCACCGGCGTCAACCAGGCTTCAATCACAAATCATCCTACAAAATTACGACCTCGCACGCACGAGCTGGTGTTGTGTAACCGATTGGTGGGTTTTTCTTCGATAATTACATTCACACAGGAACGATTGCCAATCGTGGCTCGATTAGTCGGTGAGAACGTCAAGAGAATTTGAGGTTATGCGTGTCTTCACGACCATGAATACCCAGGTTATTGGTAACGTTTGACCGAGTCTAGTCACATGAGGTACCGTGTGGAATTCGTTATATTTACCATAGAACCGATGCCATACCAGGGAGCTGATGACCACTATTTACTCTCCTCTC
>JAOTOM010001826.1:30000-81269 GCA_034440615.1 Ashinkailepas kermadecensis | reverse complement strand
GTACAATAGAACATTGCAATAGGAATAGTAGAACCAATTAATGATAACGAAAAAGAACACATGCATTTGTTCGTTGATTCGGTCGACCGCGTGGTGATGAAACCCGTGATCTGCTTGCAGTCTTCGGTTCATTGTTCAACTCTGGCTCTCCACAGTCGTCTATAAACCCTCATTCTGATACCTCAGCTGCAGATACAAATATATTGACGGACTCAAGGGGTTGCACGAGCACTGCAAATCGCCAACACATTTGAAAGATGACCATGGGTTGCCCGAATATATTCTTACCTCGGCGGGGCTACGCCGGGACAAGGGCAGTCCGTATGTGTAGGTTCCTTATAATTTATGGGTGGGTACAGTACATGTAGGCAATGGGCGGGCCGAAATGTTTGTTTTTGGGAGCATACTACGTAGGGTCCCATGTTAAAAGTTGAAGTAAAATTATTGCTGGGGGGGGGGGAGGCGCAGCCAACATGGGGCAGCAAGTATACTCCCAAAAGCATGCAAAGCTACACCCCTGTGGCAGTCTCTCCCGTGGATCGCCTTACAGAGTCGTCAAAACTTGGCTACCTCACCACCCAGGATGAGATATATTGGTCAAGCTGTGCAACATCAACAGCTGGCCCTGCAACCTACTTTTCCCCCGACTCATCATGCAGATTTATTATTTTGTGTCAGACTCCGCATTCTTGACCGTCGTGTCGTTCCGCGTCGCTAGGCTTATTCCCACCTCGACACACGATAAAAACTGCGGCAGCGTCAACGGTACAAATCAGTCAGTAATGTGCTGAATATATCCCAGCCAGCAAGAAGCAGAACAAAAGGACGCATTGTTCAACCTTAGGAAAGTGCGTGTCATTACCGATTGTCAATACATCAAACTCAAATGCGAAATCGGACTTTTCTGTTTTCATAAACAGCTCTGCTGTTCATTCCATTCCTAACTATTTGCAGCCAGATAAACAATAAAACAAAAGACAGGCTAACGTTTTTCTCATTACTTTTGGCGGCCAGCGCTGGAACCATTTGGCGGAGCCTTCATGTACCATGCACTCCTTATTATCACCGTATCACGAATATGGAGACACACACGTCGGGATCTAATGTTTGCAGCCGACCTTCCAAGTCGGCGGATCGCATCTCGATGGGTGCTGGCGGTGTCCACGTGACCACCAGCCAGGTCACTCCGCTTGGCGCGATTATCTGCACACTGGCAACCGGCCGAGGTGCTGTAAGCCAGTGGGGACATCTTATTGTCGCGGTTCGGCCAGCGTGACGGAGCCGGCGGCCGCTTTCAGCGCGTGGTGACCGTCAACGGAGCGCAGGTGCTGCGCAGCGACGCCAGCGCTCCTGGCGGCGTGGTGCACGCCATCGACCGTGCCCTGGTGGCCGAGGCCCGCATCAACGCGCTGCAGTACATCACCACGCAGGAGTGCGCCGACCTGGACTTCAGCGGTGAGTCGAACGAAATTTGCCAGCTTATTCCACCTGCTCTGATGATGTCTGTCTCGCCTACTGCTCGCCTACACCATTCACTCACTGCTCTGCCCTCGTCGCGACCGGTCGTGTTTTTGCGCTCCCGTGACCAGGGAAAACCGTGAGTAAAAGATTGGGCACAGGTGGTTAGTGGAGGGAGGATTTGTTCTATTGTAGGCCTAGGTTAAGAAGGAGCGGTTATATTGTTTAAATTGAGTATATTAGACTTATCCTAGGTATTCTAAGCTTCTATAATTATCGATCGGCCACGTGGACGTTTGTAGACGGGTGGAGCGGCCACGTGGCTTAGGTTTCTGTTAGCATAGAGGAATAAGTTTGTGTCTGCTTGGTGTTTTAGTTGAAGATTAAAATAGTGAGCTTAACTTACACTAGGTAGCTTCTAGAATTATCGATCGGCTACGTGGACGCTTTGTAGATGGGTGGCGCGGCCTCGTGGCTTAGGTTTCTGTAGTGCAGAGGAATAAGTTTGTTTTTTGTTGGTGGTTAAGTTTAAAATAGAGTTGAAGACTAAAATAGTGTGCTTAAATTACACTGGGTATATCTTCTTGTCCTGGTGTTATTGTATAGGTATCTAGGTTTTTGATTATATTAGTGTTTAGTTTGGTTTAGTTGGAGTTTGCAGCTGGTGGTAGGTATTTAGCAATTACTTCTGTGCATATATTTGCATAGTTTTATCTCATAAGTTTCTTTTTAACAAGCAGATTTTTAGCTTCTAGAATTATCGATCGGCCACGTGGACGCTTTGTAGACGGGTGGAGCGGCCACGTGGCTTAGGTTTCTGTTAGCATAGAGGAATAAGTCTGCGTCCGCTTGGTGTTTAAGTTTAAGATAGACTTTAAGATTAAAATAGTGAGCTTAAATTACACTAGGTAGCTTCTAGAATTATCGATCAGCCACGTGAACGCTTTGTAGACGGGTGGCGCGGTCTCGTGGCTTAGGTTTCTGTAGTGTAGAGGAATAAGTCAGTGTCTTTTTGGTGTTTAAGTTTAAGATAGAGCTTAGGACTAAAATAGTGAGCTTAAATTACCACTAGGTATATTTTCAATATACTGGTGTAATTGCAAAGGTATCTAGGGTTTTTAAAAAATAAATTTTTTAGTTTGGTTTAGTTGGAGTTTGTAGCTGGTGAGAGTCGGGGTAACTTTATTTTTATTTTTTTATTTAAAAAAAAAAATGCAAGGTGACTGTGGGAAGTGTAAGTGTATGGTAGTCATTGGGGACTTGAGTAAGAAAGTAGATATGTTAGCAAGGGAGGTGGAGCGTCTGAAGTGTTTGGTGGCAGGGCCCACCATAGGAAATGTCAGCCAGGCAAGCCAGGTGCAGGAGTCTAGGAGTGATAGGGGTGGAGATAGTATGGGCCATGATAGTAGAGAGTGGAAAGTAGCTAGACGCCAGAGTACGAGACTAGCTTTAAGGAAAATTGACAAAGGCATTGAAACTAATAATAGATTTGAGGTACTGCAAGAGAGAGATAGTAATGCTGCTAAGGAGGAAGGTAGGAACGACCAGGCAGCTGATGATAGAGAGGGGGAAGTTTTAGTTATAGGGGACTCAAGAGTGAGGTACATGGACCGTACTTTTTGTAGTAGGAACCCCAACAAACGGACTCGTGTTTGCTACCCAGGGGCCCAGGTAAAGGATGTTGGTGATAGGAGTGGAGAGAGCACAACAGTAATTGTGCAGGTTGGTGTAAATGATGTAGGAAAAGCAAAAACAGAGGAAACAATACAAGAGTATAGGGCTTTGATAGGTAGGTTAGCTGTGAGTAGGAAACGAGGAATGGTAACATCCATCCTCCCTATGGTTAACGCAAGCATAGAGTGGTACTCGAGGGCCATTGGGCTGAATACCAGGGTGGCCAAGATTTGTAAGGAACTTGGGGTGGGGTTCTTGGATTTGTGGGTGGATTTCTGGGGGAGGACTGAAATGTTTGCATTAGATGGGTTACATTTGAGCAAGAGAGGAGTTGAATTGCTCAGCAATAGGTATGAGGAGTCTCTCATTAGGAAACAGGGAAACTGGGCAGGTGATGGGGGGATGTAGCTGATAGAGAGAGCAGTCTTGCGAACACCTCACAGTCAACAAATAGGGGTAGCAGTAGATCAAGGGGGCAGAGTGGTAGCTCATCCAGAGATGATAGAGCTACTCAACATGAAAAAGCCAAAGAGGGTTATGGAACTTTTGTTAAGTGTATGATGCTTAATGCTCAGAGCATTCGATCCAAATTTGATGAGTTCAAGTGTTATGTTGCTGAGGAGAAACCAGATTTTGTTTGCATTACTGAGGCATGGGTCAGTCAGGAATATTTTGGGGATAACTTGCAGGACTATGAGATCCAGGGATACAATATGTTTTCATGCAATAGGGGTCCAGCGGTGAAAGGGGGTGGTGTAATGCTCTATGTGAATAGCTTATACAGTTCTCAGAAAGTAGCAGATGGGGTAAAAAATGTGTGTGGAATCCATTTGGCTTGATGTTGCTGTGGGAAGAGGCAACAGCAATAAACTGAGGATTGGAGCTTTGTATCGATCAGGAACCTTGCCACATTCTCAGCAACTGGAGCTCGATAAGGTGATTTGTGAGGAAATCAGTAGAAACTTTCAGAGGAAATGCCTTATTCTTGGTGACTTTAATCTAAAAGGATATGAAAATGTTGGTGTTGGCTCCCCATCATGTAAACTGTTTAGGAAATGCCTCGAAGAGGACTTGTTCTTACACCAGTTTGTAACGGAACCAACCAGGCAGGGCTCATTCTTGGACCTTGTCTTCTCAGATTTAAGTGATTTAGTTCAAGACTTGACTGTAGGAGAAACTCTGGGAAGAAGTGACCATAACATAGTGAGATTCAAGGCACAAATAGCAGGGACAATCAAGGATAATTTGGCAAAGATTCCAAATTTTAACAGGGCAGACTTTGACTGCATGAGAGAGGCTTTAAGTGCCATTAAATGGGAAGAATAATTTTTTTATTTAAATGCCTGTGAAATGTGGGAAAAGTTCAAATCTTACTTGAGGGAAATTCAGATTAGACATGTCCCCAAAAGCAAAGGCGCAAAAGAAGGGTAGGAAAGCCAGCATGGCTTACACCAGATTTGAGGAGATCAATTAAGGCTAAGAAAGATGCATTTAGAGTATTTAAGGAAGCTTCAAATATCGTAAATCTAAGGTCGTATCAAAAAGCTAGAGATGCTGTGAAGCAGAAAACCAGAGCAGCAAGGCGAGCAAAAGAATTGGATTTGGCTAGGAACTGTAATGGGGACAGTAAAAAGTTCTTTAGTTTCTACAAGCTAAGTAAAGTTTCAAGCACAATTGGTCCACTGGAAGTAAATGGGACTATATTGAGTGAGGATGGTGAGATGGTTGAGGAGCTGAGCAAGCAGTTTAAATCAGTGTTTACAGTGGAGGATGTGACAAATTTGCCAACCGTGAACCACAGTTCAGTGACAGGTGATCAGATACACAATGTTGATTTCATTGATAGTGATGTTGTTTTCAATTATATCAGAAAAATAAAGCCAAACAAGGCAGCAGGACCTGATGGAATTTATGCTAGGGTATTGCGGGAAGCTGAAAAGGAACTGGCAATTCCACTTAGTATAATATTTTGTAGATCAGTTTCACAAAATGAAATTCCAACAGATTGGAAAAGGGCAAATGTAGTTCCTATTTTCAAGAAAGGAGAAAGAGGGAAAGTTGAAAATTATAGGTTAGTAAGCCTCGCATCCCTAGTCTGCAAGGTACTTGAATCAATTATCAAAGATAGAATAGTTAGTTTTCTGGAAGGAAACAGATTGATTCAAGATACTCAACATGGGTTTAGAAAAGGGAGATCGTGTCTCACAAATCTCTTGGACTTTTTAAATTTTGCTACAGAACAATTTGATCAGGGAAATCAGGTTGATGTAGCATATCTTGACTTTAGTAAGGCCTTTGACAAGGTACCCCATAAACGGTTAATGATGCAGCTTCAAGTCCATGGCATTGCAGGTAGCATCCTAAAATGGATTGAGTTGTGGCTTTCAGATAGACAGCAGAGAGTGATGCTTAATGGTACAAAGTCATCATGGCAAAATGTTCTTAGTGGAGTCCCTCAGGGGTCGGTACTGGGGCCACTGTTGTTCATTATATTTGTGAATAGCATTGAATGTGGCCTAAGCAGTAAGGTTTTGAAATTTGCGGATGATTTGAAGATCTTTAGGGCAATAACAGGGCACAATGAGCAGGTTTTGCTGCAGAACGACTTAGACGAGCTTGTGAAGTGGTCCGAAAAATGGCAAATGAAGTTTAATTTTGATAAGTGCAAAGTCATGCATGTAGGTAGGCAGCATATGAAGGCGCCATACTTGATGGATGGCCAAGTACTATCTGTGACTCAGCAGGAGAAGGACTTAGGTGTTATTTTGAACACAAAATTGGGGGCATCAGAACAGACCAAAGAAGCCAGGAAGAAGGCACTAAGAATGTTTGGGGCGATACAGAGGAATGTGTCATACAAAAGTGAGGAGGTCATCAGGAAGCTTTACTGTGCATATGTCAGGCCACATTTGGAATACTGTGTCCAAGCTTGGTCCCCTAGTTATGAGAAAGATTGTTGGCTTTTAGAGAGAGTACAAAAGAGGGCAACAAAAATGGTTAATGGTATAGGCAACCTGGCATATGAGGAAAGATTGAAGAAATTGAATATGTTTTCACTTAGATATAGAAGGCTGAGAGGAGATCTCATCGAGGTTTTTAAATTTGGTCATGGTCAGGAACAGGGATATATCAGGGAAATGTTTGAATTTAACAGAAATGATGCAATTAGAGGTCATCAATTCAAAATTAAAGTTAATCACAGCAGGACAAGGTTAAGACAGTCTTTCTTCACCAACAGGGTAGTAGAACACTGGAACCAGCTGCCAGGAACAATTGTCAGTAGCAACACACCGAACATCTTTAAAAACGGCATAGACAATCATTATAAGAATAGGGGGCTTGTTTTTCCTGTATTCCAGGGAGGGTTGATTGACAGATTTGGTGGGCAACTGGTTCAGTGTACAAAGTGCAACCAAGAAGGGCCCTTGTGGCTCATAGTTGCACTGATCTTTTATGTCTTTATGTCTTTATTTATGCCTACCCACCTGCGTCCGTCCACCATTCCAGCTTATTCCACCTGCTCTGATGATGTCTGCCTTGCCTACCCACCTGCGTCCGTCCACCATTCCAGCTTAGTCCACCTTCTCAGATGATGTCTGCCTCGCCTACCCACCTGCGTCCGTCCACCATTCCAGCTTAGTCCACCTGCTCTGATGATGTCTGCCTCGCCTACCCACCTGCGTCCGTCCACCATTCCAGCTTAGTCCACCTGCGCAGATAATGTCTGCCTCGCCTACCCACCTGCGTCCGTCCACCAGCAGTTTGCGTTTGTGATCATCTGATCGTTGCAATTGACTACCGCGGAACTTGGGGAATTATCAATATAACTGATCTGCTGGCAAGATTACACGAAATGCTGGTGCAATTTGCATTTACAATAGGAACTGACTCCCGAATAGCTATCGATATCGGCACAGTGCCAATGAAGCCTTCACATCCACACCTTCGTCAGCAGCATGTGTCGCTTCAAATGTGTCTGCTCTTGACTACTGCAGCTTGATGCCCATGGGCGTCCCAGTGTCGCGGGACTTGTGTCCCTATTCTTAAACGGTGGGAGATAGTTCCCTCACCCCCATCGGGAGCAGATAACATGCCGATAAAAGCACGCTCCCAGCCTTCATTTGAACATTTCTCGGTCCCTGGAAAAGTTGTGCACCGCCAGAATGGTCCGGGTCCATCCTTACAATGTATGGTGCTGTATTTTACAGTCTAGTTCAAGTTCTAGTGGAATCACATCCAGTTGTTGTGGTGGTTACCCTCCTCCCCCTATCCCCACCCAACTGAAAATTGTGTCCCTCTCAGCTTTGTGGTATTTTCTCTCAATCTTGGACACTTTGAATCAATCAAATCTGGAATAGGCATGCCAATGTTGATGTCATAGCGAAACAGTGTACGACAAGAAGTTGGGGGACCCGTGTCGCCGCAGGTATATCGGCCGACTCCGGTATCGTACCGACCCGTCTCACCACAGGCACATCGGCAGACACCTGTATCGTGCCGACCCGCGTCTCGCCGCAGGCATATCCAGCATGATCACCAAGCTGGGTGTGTCGAAGTTGCTGAGCCAGGACACGCCGCTCACGCTGTTCCTGCCCATCTCGGCCGCCTTCAGCGACCCGGACCTGGTCGCCGGCGACTTCAGCAACAGCACCACCGTCATGCAGAGTACGCCGCAACACGCCCTCACGGCGGCATGCTTAGGCTGACGTGCCGATATCAAACATTGGCTGGTTAGGGTGTGGTTAACGGGCAGGCGACGGCAGCTGCCTGCGTTCGCCCAGTGTACAGCACTGACGGAACCCATTACGGCGAGTGACGAATACCTTCAAAGCACACACATTCATAGTGAATTCAACGGTCCTTTCTAAACACTTTGCCACCTCTAAGCAGGATTACACTCCCAAAGAATGTTCATGTATTCGTAGCTCCCGATAGGACTTGACCTGCATACCCAGTGCAAGTGCCATTATTAACTACCATGGATGCGTTGCGTGGCCATCTCGGAGTGCTGAGGTACACTGAAGTCTCGGTTCACGTTCTACCGTTAGACCGGAATTTCTCGATTGGGTGGTAAGTTCAAGGTTCACGTGACAACTTCCGCTTATGGTGGCTCCTGCTTGCACAATGTCACCCCAGCACACGTTCGGGTTAAATGTAACATGAAGCAAAATAAATAAAAAGGTGCGATAATCATAGAATATTGGCATTATGCTTGTGTGCTCGCTGTGAATGTGACTGAGACTGTGACTGTGACGGAGGCTGAGACGATGACTCTGGTTCTCGGCAGACTCACTGCTCTACCACATGGTGCCGGGGGCCTTCTACAGTGCCGGGCTGCGAGATGGACAGTGGCTTGAGACACTGCTGGATGGTCAGGAGCTGCAGACGCAGGTGGTCACCGATGGCTACACACGTGCGTATCCGAATGGTCAACGACTGCTACACACATGAGTATCCGAATGGTCACCGACTGCTACACACATGGGTATCGGAATGGTCACCGACAGCTACACACGTGCGTATCCGAATGGTCACCGACAGCTACACACGTGCGTATCCGAATGGTCACCGACTGCTATACACACGCGTATCCGAATGGTCACTGATGGCTACACACGTGAGTCTCCGAATAGCCGCCAATGAATACTCACGTGAGGAGACAAATGAGTATCGACTGCTGCACAAAACACACGTAGGCAATGATGACTATGATGTCATACAACATACACGATAGGTATATACACACACACACACACACACACACATATATATATATATATATATATATATATATATATATATATATATATGAGCCATATATGATAAGCATGCAATGCACACTATCATGACATGTTAAAGGGCTCACATTTGGTCCTGTAGACCTGCAGGCACCAGGCTGACGCCGCTGCCATCCAGCTGCGGATCGCACCATGACCTCGATAGTTATCACTCCGCCAGAAGTGCTGGCTGCCGATCTCACCTACCGCGCCACAGCTTCTCACCGTGTCCGGACTCACCGTGGCCGGACCCGCAGTCCCGGGTGTGACCATGTCTGAGACTCGTCATGTCGGGTGTCACCGTGTTCTGGACTCGTGGGGTCGGGTGTCACCGTGTCCGGGACTCGCCGTGACAAGAATCACCGTGTCCGGGACTCGCAGTGTTGAGTGTCACCGTGTCCGGACTCACCGTGTTCGGGACTCGCCGTGTCAGGTGTCACCGTGTCCGGACTCGCAATGTCAGGTGTCACCGTGTCCGGACTCACCGTGTTCGGGACTCGCCGTGTCAGGTGTCACCGTGTCCGGACTCGCAATGTCAGGTGTTACCGTGTCTGGACTCGCAATGTCAGGTGTCACCGTGTCCGGACTCGCAATGTCGGGTGTTACCGTGTCCGGACTCGCAATGTCGGGTGTTACCGTGTCCGGACTCGCAATGTCGGGTGTTACCGTGTCCGGGACTCGCAATGTCAGGTGTCACCGTGTTCGGGACTCGCAATGTCTGGTGTCACCGTGTCCGGACTCGCAATGTCGGGTGTTACCGTGTCCGGGACTCGCAATGTCGGGTGTTGCGACAAAGTCCGGGACTCGCAATGTCGGGTGTTGCCGTGTCCGGGACTCGCAATGTCGGGTGTTACCGTGTCCGGGACTCGCAATGTCAGGTGTCACCGTATCCGACTGACTCGCCGTGTCGGGCGTCACCGTGGCCGGGACTCGCAATGTCAGGTGTCACCGTGTCCGGGACTCGCAATGTCAGGTGTCACCGTATCCGACTGACTCGCCGTGTCAGGTGTCACCGTGTCCAGACTCGCAATGTCGGGTGTCATCGTGTCCGGACTCGCAATGTCGGGTGTTACCGTGTCCGGGACTCGCAATGTCGGGTGTTGTGACAAAGTCCGGGACTCGCAATGTCGGGTGTCACCGTGTCCGGACTCGCAATGTCGGGTGTCACCGTGTCCGGACTCGCAATGTCGGGTGTTGCCGTGTCCGGGACTCGCAATGTCAGGTGTCACCGTGTCCGGGACTCGCAATGTCAGGTGTCACCGTATCCGACTGACTCACCGTGCCGGGCGTCACCGTGGCCGGGACTCACCGTGTCGGGCGTCCCCGTGGCCGGGACTCACCGTGTCGGATGTCACCGTGCCCGGACTCACCGTGTCGGATGTCACCGTGCCCGGACTCGTCATGCCGAGGGTCACCGTGACCGGTCACTGTGCCGCTGCCACCTCGACACCGCTCACTCAGCCCGGTCGTCCACCACAGGCCGCATCTCCACGGTGAGCAAGCAGGCGCAGGTGATCCGGGCCGACATCCCCGTCACCAACGGGGTGGTGCACATCATCGACTTCGTGCTGCGGCCCGAGCGCAACCTGCAGAGGTGCGACCTTCGCTGACCGACGGTGCAGAGCGGACCGGGTCACCGCCGGTCGGCCCCAGCTCGCTTCCGGTCGGCCCCAGCTCGCCGCCGGTCGGCTTCAACTCGGCCGGGTCCAGTGTCGGTGGACACCTGCCCACTGTGACGCGATATCGATGAGCTGCCACAACGTGTAAACTCACACTAACAAATAATACTCGAATGCTCCATGCTGGTCAGGATGTCGCGCTATTTTGCTGCTGTGCTGTTGTGAGGAATGGTGGAGTTGCTTTAATTGTTGTTGTTCCGTGGAGGCTATTTTGTGAGTAGTTTAACATTGTTTGTTGTTGATATGCGTACTATTGGAATTAATGATTTGTGATGACCTGCTGCACCTTTCCTCCTAGTAATATCCGTCTGCTATGAGTTTTCTGTTTGTTTGTGTTTTTTTTTGTAACAACCCTAGAGATACACTTATGCAGTCTGTCTTGGCTGGTCTAATGTGCGCTCTACAGAAACTCATTGGTTACGGCTGTACTTGCGTCATGTGGATGCCTACCCCGCCCCCCCCCCCGTTCTTTTGAAGAGGTTATGCATAATTTTTTCTTGATACTGCATTGCTACTTACGATTTGAGTGTGTGAGACAGTGTGTTTGTAGCAATGATATAAGAAGAAGAAAACAATTAACTTAGTGTTATTTTTGCTTATAGCGGTATATTCTTGCGAGCTTTGTATGTGTAAAACAAGTTCTGTGAAATGCTCTTTCACTTGCAATATCATAATGACATCCTACAATTGAAACCGGTCGAAAATACGGAGGAGGAAGATTTTGAAGACTATTAGCTATATAAAGCTATATATGTCATATATATATATATATCTATATATATATATATATATATATATATATATATATATATATGTGTGTGTGTGTGTGTAGGTATGCACATATATGTACGCTTCAGTTCTACACAGGAGTTAAGACGTTACTTCAAGATGCACAGATTTGCACAAGTATATTCGACAATTGCAATAGACGCGCGCACTTAAATATCGTCCAGGTGAAACCCTAGTTCTCAGCTTGCAGTAAAAATGTGCAACGCTCGTTCCAAATGTGACCACTGCACGATCATTCTCATTTTCTAGACCACTTTGTCTGACAAAATACAATAGCAGAAATGTCAAGCAAATACAAGCAATGGCATTTTGAAACACCATGAAGTATTATGCTTTACTACACCGCATGGAAATCTGAGAAAAATATTGTACGCATGAATATGCGTGGAATTTCTGCACGATTGCATTTAGTTTCTACTCCACGATTTGTACTTAAGTAAAACGGAAATGGTCATGGTCGGATATGGTAACGCGGTTCTCCGTCGTCTCTATTTAGTGTTTTCTAACGTATTCACTCATATACAGTATTAAAGCAGTATTTCAGAGCCAGGGATATAACATTCAAGTAATCATATGAAGGTCTATTATTTGCACTGTTTCGATGCATTTGCAGTCACACACTTTTCATGTTCCTTCTTTTTGGAGCCAAAATTCGCATGACTACATTTCCTGTCAGTATTTAACACTCTTTTATGATATTAATATGCACATTTTTGTCAGTGGCGATGCCAGGGATAAAAGCAATGTGGTGATATTAAATTGCATGTTTTAAAAACTTCTTAAGCGTTCAAACGGTGCAATCATTTTCGTTTTGGTTTGGACAAAAATATTTCGAAAGTGCTCTTCTAATAGCTTGGATTCCATATTGTGGGATTGAGAATACAGGACATTTTACATTTGAACTGGACGTTTTGCAAAAACACATTGATTTGCAAAATTCGAACTGCATTGCACCTCATCACCATCGGGAAGACAGTGGAATCAGAGAGCCGGCGCAGCTTGAAATACAAAGGAACTGTTATTATTTAAGGGTTACTATATGCTAAATTAGCAGATCGTGTATTTTCATCTAATTTGGAGTTGCCTCTGTTTTCAGGGGCCTCTGTAGTAAAATAACTAAGTCCTTGAAAAATATCGTTAGCACACTGCACGGGTGACATTCCAAGAGATCGGTTATAGGAAATGCATGTCTCAGTTGTGAGGCTCCCATGCATTTCTTTGAAGGAGGGTTAAGCTCCATGCCGTCCCGTGTTAAGTTCAGAAGACACTGGGGAGGGACGCATCAACCATTAGAGGGTAATTGCCCTTCGAGAAGTGTTACACATTTCGGTGCATGTGATTTTCAATTAACGCAGTTGTACGTATCCACACTTGACTCCTGTCTCGTGGCTGTTTTACCATATTCTCAATATTCCTTAAAGTTTCCATATTTGCATGGAAAAGCTGCTTGCTTTGCTATGGAAATATTCGCCATGTGATTGTAGTGGATATATTTTAATGTTTTTTTTCATTTTGGCCAAAAGAATAACGTCTTCGACGTTACCATCTCGCTACTGTGGCGCAGTCTTGTGCAAAGCTGAAGCTTGCATTAGAGACTGCTTCGGACAAAGGTGGAATGTCAAAATACATTTCAGAGTTGCTATGTTAGGAACGTATTCCAAAATGCAAATCGGGTGCATTCTGACTCTGGCGAGAACTCCAAGGATTTCTGGTATGTCTCCTATGCCTCCTCCCACAAATCATCCGATACCTAGCGCATATGATGTTCCAATTATACCAACATTATCAAAACGTCAATACACATGATAGAAGTAACACAGCATGCTTTCCTAAGCCGCCCTGGGGCTACCACTGAATGCATTAGGGCTGGTTGCCTTTTACAGGATGACTATGCAAATAGGAGAATTTACAAGCTACAAATAGCTCCCAAATGGACACAAAAGGAAACTCAAGAGGCAGAATAGCACCATCAAAAGGCCAGGAAAGCAAATGAATCCTTAATTAAATCTGCGGTGTCGCGACGAAGGTGTCGGAATGAAAGCGATATTTCACGCATGTTCCATTATTCCAGTTATTTTCCTTCATTCGCAAGACACAGGGAAGACCATTGCATTGACACTAGTGGCTTTTCGAAGTGCACCATTTTCCACATGCTCAAACATAGCCGTGGTTTTACCATTTTCATGATTCCTCTCTCGTGCTGTAAAGATGCTGTATTCATATGTTTGTTTACCTATTCGAAAAATATAATCAACACGGTGTAGCAAGTCTGGTTAAATATGTATGCAGAAACAACCTTGATAAATAATTGAGCCCTTTTACATGCCTTATGTGCATTAAGGATGATATAGCTGATACTCAGGACTGTCCCCGTTGCATCTTTGCACCTTAACTGGAGAAGGTGAAAATGAAATGTTTTGTACCGTATCTGGAGAAACCAATAATGAAGTGTTTCGTACTTTAACCGGGGAAGGCAAAAACAAAGTGTTTTGTACCTTAACTGGGGAAGGCAAAAATGAAATGCTTTGTACCTTAATCTGGGAGCAGAGAAGAAAAGAAAAGTGTTGCACAAGCTGGGCGGAATTAAGCGCTGGTAGAACAAGTCACACAAGCGTATCGCCTATGGCGCAACGCTTATAAGTGAATTTGCATACATACGATTTGATGCATCTGTCGTCAAGTAATAACGCTGACTCAAAACATAATTGGCAAACCATGCGTTTGGCGCGAGTGAAACGATGTTTATGTAGGAAAGATTAATTCGCTTGGCAGTGATAGTCTAGGGTTCATTATTTTTCTACACATAGTTGCATGGACGAATAATCACCAGTTATTCCACATTTTGGCGGTTCTGACTGTTCGACGAGCGTCGGATTGTCAGCATCATTTAATACATTACATTTTTCTCTGATCACGTTTCTGAAAACCCTAAAAGTAATCAGTCAGCGTACAATGAGGATCGGAAGTTAGTTTGATTTCAAGAACCTTGCAAACGTGGGTCACAATATGCATTCTAGCTTCGAATACTAAATATGTCAGTGCTACTCGCAAACTAAATATTCTGATCGACTTTGTCCATCGAGCCATTAACCAATTGTGAGAACCACACGCCTGCATCTTATTAAATCAAATGGAATCGAATGACTTCTTTTAAGTATACTTGTATACTACTTGCAGATAGTCCAGTGTTGGCACGCAATTCCAGTATGAACACCGCATTAGGATTATCGGCAGCGAAAATCATGTTGATTGGGTGGTGCATTATGTTGCACATTTCCAGCTTGAGCACAGGCTGCATCCGACTGTGACCGGGATCATCCCCTCCCTTGTTTTTTTTATCCTTCTTTCTTGGAGCAGCCGGCGAGGAAAACAGTGGAATGAACTGAAATCCTGTGTATCTTTCGTACATCGATTTTACATTTGTGATGTTTCGACCCCAGGTCATGTCAGGTCTCACCTATGTGAGGTGAAACGTGAGTGTCTATAAACGAAGATTGTCTGCTCAAATCGTTGTTCAGAATACAACGGATTTTTCTGAACTTGTAGTATGTGGTGTATATCATAGCATCAAAATGATTTTATCTTGAAATTGTTTGAACGTTCAAGGTAAATGGACCAGAGATTAGATGCGTTTCAGGAAATGATCGAGGTTGCTTCGTGTGTTTGTGAATGTAGTATTTTGTTGACACATTATGATCAGGGGCGACATAAGTTTTCCTCGCGACCCAGCACCTGTGGTTTGGGTGATTTCCCAACTCGGTCAGCGTGGGCCGAACCAATATTGCCTAATAAAGTCCAAATAAATGGTCCAAAATTGACGGCAAAATTGAATTTTGATGTTCACTGGTCGCCGAATTCATATTTAGCGCACGGAAATATGACAGAATAATCCCAATGCCAAAACGCGACTTGAGATCACAATAGGTGATATGATGTCACGAGAATGTCCCAGGTGAACGACCAAGCGATTCTTAGATCTCGCCAATAGTTCCACTTCTCTTGAATTCATTTTTTGATTAATTCTGAAAAGCGAAATTGAAGCGTCGCTTACAAATAATGCCTTCAACATTTGTCACGAGCAGCCTGGAGGCCAGCCATAGCCGGTTAATATAAGCTATATAATTGATGGGCTGTAGTGACTCGGTATTAACACCAGGAATACACTGCATGCGTTCTTCTAGCTTTGCCGAGTTTTATCCAGCTGTAGCTTTCCCTTGATGCTTCTATTTTTTACACACTAAGTGTCGGAAACCCATACCCACCATGACTAGGCGAATTTACACACCTCCGCCGTGCAAATTCATTTCACATCAGGAATGTCTCCGCTTATAACAATAACGATTTGCTCGATCCGGCTTTAACCTCTCCGACCTAAGCCGTGTCAATGAAGTTCCTTCCGTCATTAGCGTACTTGGTGCACATCGTACAATGCGTGTACAGTACCGGATATTGTTCTCATTACAAACGCGAGCTGACATTGTTAAGCCGCCTTATGACGAAGTGTGCAACTATAGCAATTTTGCATCAGGGATCAATGCTGAATTTATTTAATACTACCGCCGTCGTCGTGAAATATACTCTTACAGTCTGAGGTGTTTTGCGTGTTTACAGTCCGAGGTATGCGTTTTCATGACGTGGTTTACCCTTCATTCTCAGTCTGATGTATGCCATAAAACCATTCTCAATTTACACTGAGCACGCTTACACGCGTGTGCGCTCATATAGGCAAGCATGCGACAGTCTGCGACAAACACAAGTATGCACCAGTTGCTGTGCTGACAGTCGTCCAGTACCCCGGAGGTCTGACGACAGTGGATGTGATCACGTGCTCTGTGCTCCAGTCGTGAAATCCAGCTGACTGGCTGGCCCGAGGTACCAAATCAAGACTGATCTGTTGCCAATGATACTCCACAGATCACAACATAATGGGATTCAACAGATCACAGTGTGATGATATTCCACAGATCGCAGCGCAATGGAATTGAACAGATCACAGTGTAATAGTACTCCACTGTTATAACATTGTTTAATACAACGAAGAATGGCTCTTAGATGCTCCTGGGTTTTAGACATTGCGTGTAAAGAAAGCATACGACCTTCAATATACCAGGAGGTGCTGAGTTGACATTAAAAGTAACGTTAAGGATTATACTTTATTACTCAACGTTTCGGCCAGGACTCCTGACGATGGCCCCTGGCCGAAACGTTGAGTTATAAAGTATAATCCTTAACGTTACTTTTAATGTCAACTCAACACCTCCTGGTATATTGAAGGTCGTATGCTTTCTCTACACGCAATGTAATAGTACTCCACAGATCGCAGCGTAATGGTATTCCACAGATCACAGCCCAATGGAATTCAACAGATCACAGTGTAATAGTACTCCACAGATCGCAGCGTAATGGTATTCCACAGATCACAGCGCAATGGGATTCAACATATCACAGTGTAATGGTACTCCACAAATCGTAACTTAATGGTGTTCCACAGATCACAGTGCAATGATATTCCACAGATCACAGTGTAATGCTATTCCACAGATCACAGCGCCGTGTATTCCACAGATCACAGCGTAATGGTATTCCACAGATCACAGCGTAATAGTATTCCACAGATCACAGTGTAATGGTATTCCACAGATCACAGCGCCATCGTATTCCACAGATCACAGCGTAATGGTATTCCACACATCACAGTGTAATGCTATTCCACAGATCACAGCGCCATTGTATTCCACCGATCACAGCGTAATGGTATTCCACAGATCACGGTGTAATGATACTCCACAGATCACATCAGTAATTATATTCCACGGATCACAGCAGTAATGATATTCCACAGACCACAGCGTAATGACATTCCACACGTCACAGCGTATATATTTTACTTTGTTGACTTCGACTCCTGATCTGAAGCGAATCAAGATCGACGACATGATACAGCCGCAGTACGTAAAACATCCCTCGAAATTTTGTCTCACTGCTGCAGCTTTACCCTTGCCCGTGCACAACATTTTGTCACTTGTCCCAGTGTAGGGGGCTATTGCGACCATATAGCGTATTCCAAGGGAATGTGACAGGCGAAGACAAAAGACACGAAAGAAAGCCGGCGCATTGCACGTGACGAGATTTCGTCATTGACATCCGGTTGCTGTATTTCGGGTTGCTGGTTTAGTTAGTTAGTTATTTGGGCTTTAGGGCGCTTCGACCAGAATTGATCATTCGCGCCCAGGGTTGCTGGTTTACCTCCCTGTTCAGTTTACAGATCAAATTATAGTAAATGTCGAGCAGTTTGACATTTCATCGCCCCAGTGTAAAACAATAACAAGTGAGCAAGTGCAACATTAGGTACACTATTCGTCGTGACCTTGGGATACACCCAAAGTTCAATTTGTTTGCATTTAGACCCATGGATGAATGGTCAGATGATATAATCGTGGTGGCCCCGTTTTGGAAGCTGCCTAAATAGTTTCCGGAATACTATCTTCCAGCACTAAGAGAGAAAAACTTACCCCCAGGTCCAGCTTTAACATGGAAACTAACTCCAGAATGATTTATGCATACAAAAGTAATCCGAGGTCGGCAGAGTACTCTGCACCCTGCGTTTGCAGTCTATCAGCTATGCCAGGCGATGACGCACAAACTTGTGCTGTTTATTTTTTTCCTCGTGGTAGCGAAGGAAATCTTAGTCGTTGTATGAACCCCTGCCCTCCACGGGGAAGGGTTAATCAACAGCGGAATTTCAAACACTGGTAGCTGTCGGGATTCATAATCCGATGTGGTTCCCACAATCTGGCTCCAGGATGCGATCACGAAAGGTTACAGTTGTCGTTTCTTCGCTGTGATATAGGTAGGTTCATATCAATATGGTATGGAACAAATACCAAGAGATTGGTTGACGTAGGGAAATTATTACTCAATAAAATGAACGCTCCTTGCTACGGGACACAACATTAGTCGCAATATCCGAACGTATTACATTAACGGATAACCTCTGAAGTTCTCCGCTATAGATCGTTCTTATAATTTTGATTGTAAAATGTCCAGGGAAGTTTAGATGAACAGAATCTGCGTCTGTGTCAGGCTGCAACAACGCAGCTTAGTGCAATCATAGTGAGAAAGGAGCACTTCATTCCACTAGCAGTTTATATCAAGTCCACTGATGATGGCTTGGCCTCGAAATGTAAAAAATAAATAAAGAATAATAACACAATGTTTCGGACATTGCCACTGAAAACTTGTCCCGGGTTAAAAGGTCTGCTTTCATCCCGAAGTAATTGCCATAGTATAGCAGGAAACCAGTAGCTAATCAAAACCATAACGAATAATGTCACCCTAATTAACGTTTTGGCTTTCGATTGGTGCGTCAGTAGTTGGAGTACTTGGAGTATCGTGGTGGGTCAGTACCAGGATTACCGCCACCAATGGTGGGTGCGTGCTTGAATTGCCGCCACCAGTGGTGGGTGCGTGCTTCGATCACCGTCTCTCGCGGTGGGTCGGTATCGGGATCACCATCTCCCGCGGTGGTCCGGTATAGGTATCACCGTCTCCCGCGGTGGGCCGGCAGCGGGATCACAGTCTCCCGCGGTGGGCCGGCAGCGGGATCACCGTGATGGGTCAGCACCAGGACCACCGCCACGCGCAGTGAGTGGGCACTGGGATCGCCGTCGCCGGCGGTGCGTCAGTCAGTGCCAGGACCACTGGCGCCTGTGGTCGCCAGCGGCATCCCGCCGCGTAATGCGATAGCTCATGTGGCGCGTGTTTGACGTGTGTGTCGCGCCAGCCGGATCGGTGTCCCTGGTCGGCCCGGCTCGGCTGACACAGGGTGAGCGGGCGCGGGTGGGCACTGGCCCGCCAGAGGCACCACCCGCTCACCTCCGGCTCTGTTTCCTCAGTATTAATGACGGCTGAGTTGCCTGGGGTGCAGCCGAACAACACGGACGGGTCTTTGGCGAGAACAGCAATGTGGACGGAGCAATGTTTAGACTGATTGGCTACATACAAGTGGAGGGATTAGGCTATATTCGTGTTATTATTTTTGATGCGTATTATTAGAGCATGCAGCGTACTGTGCCGAATCGTGATATGATTTGAGGTGGAGGGCTGGATCCAACATTCAGGTTCAAATGTTCCTTTGAAAAATGCCGACTCCCCCGTCTATGTGAGCAAATCGGAGCACCCGCCACACGATATTCCCATTTCGACTGGACTTCCTTTGGAATAACTGATTACCATTTGCTTCGTAAGTTGCACGACTGTGACGTGATCATTATGTTTGTCTGTGATGCAAATTCTTGCACATAGCGATGTCTGCATAAAGCGACGGTGCGGCATCCCGTGTGTATATGACAAAACAAAATCAGAATGCAATAAATGTCGGCAACACTAGAGAACAGAAATCGTCATGCCATTCGTCGTTTCTCCCACAATCATACTGGACATTCTTGCAGCTTCCGTTCTTCGGAACAATACCAGCGCAACCATCCAGCCACGGCCTTCCACCACACGACACCATGGCATGGCACGCAAGCAAGCAATTCCAGCCAGGCATGGGCGAAAGATTAGCGTCGGGAGACAGCCACGTTAAATGGCCTGGACATTGCTTTTTTTTGTGGGGAGGGGCCTGTTACACATGACTATATCAGCACATCGCACATATGCACATCAGCATCTCGTGACTTCCACCTTTTCATTGCGCATTCCTCACTCAATCTTCCGTTCCATCCTCCTGTACTAAAGTGCTTTGAGTTCCTTTGGCGAGTTACGGCTCATGTCGATTAAAAAGTGTTTACAATTATGCTCCGTGTTGTGTTGTTTCTTCTACTTTCCTTACCAGGTCTATCTGTTGCCATCAGTGGCTTAACCAAGGAGGGGGAGGTGCAGGTGGCAGCCGCCGCCCCCCCTCCTTGGAGTGTCGGAGGGGCCCCTCATGGTGTCGGTGGAGGGGGTCCGCAAGGGCCTCCTGGGCCGATGTGAAGGGCCTCTGGACATACGAAAGGGGCCCAGGCCGATGAAGAGGGCCCCGAGTCAAGGGAGAGTGCCCTCGAGAAGATGTTGAGGGCTCTTGGCTGGGCTAACGCGAAGGGCTTCTAGATCGACGGCGGGTCCCCGAATCGTTCAAAGGGCTCCCGGACTGACGGAGAAAGCCCGAGCCAATTTGAAGGGCCTCTGGGCTGATGGTGGGGTTCAATCTAAAGAAAGGGCCATTGACCTGATGTGCAGGGCCCAAGCGTTCGAAATTGGGCCTCCGGCTTGCCGGAAAAAGGCCCTGGATCATCGAAGAGGGCCCCTGAGACGACGGAGGAGGCCCTAGTTGCCGGAGAGGACATCGGGCCGTCAGAAAGGGGCCACGCCGAGGCGGGCCTGTCCCTATTTCATTGCTTTTCTCGTTGCTTGTCCCCCGCCTTAGGAATACCTTTGCTGCGCCACTGTGCGCAGCAAGGGTATTAGGATATCACAATAATTTACAGAAATCTCCACTGTGATGTGTTATAAGAAATACAAGCATATTCCTTGATTGCGCTTCTAACCTTTTGTATTGCTAACACAGATATGCCAGCGCTGAATGAGCACACAGCCGAACCATCCGATAACCCTAGTAAGTAACCTTGCTAACCTTGCCCTGTAAAGAGATGAGCGATTTCAGAGGGGCCTGCCGCCAACACGTGAACTTTGACCACTGGTTTCCTCCGCCGCTGTGACTGGGTGCCATTGTCAATACGGCCTGCAGTCCTCGCCGACGAGTGCTTCTGTCCCGGAGACGACCGCCAGTCTGACGCCATCGCACAGCCGCACCCACTCGTCGCCAAACACGCTACACATTGTTTACACCAACGCACTTCGGAGCCGAAGCTGCGCAGTGCACCGCGCCCGAGGGGGGGAGGGGATGGATGAGGCGGGGGATATCGACATTGATTGACTGTGTCGTAAGTCAATGTCACACGTCGCTGGCTTCCAAGAACACTCGGTGCTGAGCTGATCCGGAAAAGTCTGGTCCACCGTGGAGGAGTTCATGGTGCACTTGGATACACGCGCATGTTGCCAATAGCAAACGTGGCGCAGGGGAGGTATGCAAAGTGCTTTATGGCATGTGGGACAATATCTATCTATCTCTATATATACATACATACATACATACATACATACATATATTTATATATATAATATATATATATATATATATATATATATATATATATATATATATATACATATATATATATATATATATATATATATATATATATATATATATATATATATATATATATATATATATATATATATATATATATATATATATATATATATATATATATATATATATATATATATATATATATATATATATATATATATATGGATATATACGTACATTAAGACGCAACAAAATTACTTGCCCAGTGGCTGTTTTCAGAGATCGGCAAGGCATGCGATGCTTACTCGCGAATGGAAGCGGTGCCATATTCAATCGATAGTTTTGTAATTAACATGATTAACTATACTCCCAATGCATTCATTTATGGAACATTTTTTCTTCTTCCAGCCCGATACAAAATGTCTTTCTAAAAGTAATATTAACATAAGAACAACCATGTTGCACCTTGCTTGCCTTTTAGAGTAGGAAATTAACTATATAGCGAGTTTTCTTGCAGGTCTAATGTGCATGATCAACAGAGGTTGTATGTATGGAATGAAACTTATTGCGTAGTATAATTTGGAATTAATAGAATGAAAGCAATGGTAGAACATAAAAAGGTGCGCACTCGTGAATGTCATACATCAAGTGAATATTACACCTCAAAAGGTCCGATATCAACATGATGGCGCTGATTGGGACCGGCAGACCGGCGCCAACCGTGTGCAGAAGCTGGAGATGCCTTCCTATTCAGTAGCGTCGCCGCAAATTTATAAAGTGGGGGGGGGACGACAAAGGTGCCCTTTTCAGAGCCAATTTATGTGATGAGGAGGAGGATGAGGTGCTGATTCAGGGGTGTCAAGTGTGTGACACCCTGTGTCGAAGCAATGGGAGAGGGATATATATATATATATATATATATATACATATATATATAAATAGATATATATATGTATATATATATATATATATATACATATATACACATATATATATATATATATATATATATATATATATATATATATATATATATATATATATATATATATATATATACATGCATATATATATAGATATATATATATATATATATATATATATATATATATATATATATATATATATATATATATATATATATATATATATATATATATATATATATATATATCTATATATATATATGTATATATATATGTATATATATACATATATATATATATATATATATATATATATATATATATATATATATATATATATATATATATATATATATATATATATATTGTTGTGTGTGTGTGTGTGTGTGTGTGTGTGTGTGTGTGTGTGTATTCACGCGGAACTAGATATTATAGGCTGCTGACCAATTTTTACATACCCGGTTCGCCTCCGCCGATGGAACATGAATATAAGGACAAATAATGCATTGCTATCGCAACGAATAGGCGAAAGCTCAAAACACGCCTTAGATGTTTTCGACCTAACAGCTGTATGGCATGATTGTTTCATTTATTATGCCCGTTGCATGTTGCTTTGGTCAACGATTTCCTTGAAGAATTCGTGGCAAATAAGACCTTTGAAATGCAGAGAGTGCTAGTTCATCTCAATTTGTCTTCCTACACACTGTTATATTTCGCGTTGTCCAGTATGCTAATCATTATCTATGGATGTCTTACGATAGCATCGTAAAATAAAACCAAAAACACAATACTGATAATAATATATTATGCAAGATATATAGCAAACAACTCTTTCCAACATTAACGAACGCCACTTCATATCCCAACAGGCCACTAACATTGTTAACACTTACGACTAACCATCCGAACACGACCGAAATATTGCTTCTGGAAATCAACAACTTGGATATTGCTCTTGCACAATGCAGATATCGGATATTACAATGCCAATACGCAGATATTGTGCCATGGAAACTGACAATAATGCCCAGATATTTTACCCCAGGGGCGGAACTTCAAACATTGTTCAGAATGCTGATACCATCACCGGTCAATTTATACCCTGTATTTCGATAAAGACAATTCGATTTCGAAAATCTAGTTAATGCGAAGCTTTTCATCCGCTATAATGATATTTTCAGCTGATCATCAGGCCCACAACCAGCACGTCGTGGAGTTCCTCCTCTGTGCACTACGAGGCACTTGAAGGGCATTATGCAATGAAGGTAAATGACGATATACAACTGCATGTCTGTATATATACGGTGGTCGTATTTTTACAGATGGACTGCGACGTATGGAGTGGCTGAGCAGTGACAACGGAAATAAAACAATCTGTCGCTCCAGCGCCATCTCTCTGCCTAAGCAATTCGACCATTGTGGGCTCGAATTTTCGGCATGTGACTGCTTGTAGAAGGGGGCTAATATACCCCAACATCCCGCGACCTTCATTTGATGTAGCACACAGAACACGAGACATTACACAAACATGCCATCTTTGGTGATGCTTGTCGTAGAGACATCAATAGCTAATGTGATTTCGTCATGCACCCTATACCCTGACAGAAACCCGAGAAGCTTTCTGAAACACAGGACTGCGCAGAGACATCACAGGGTCGGAAAACAAAAACAGTATTAGATTGAAATAGATTGGTAACATATACTGATCTCTGGGAAGCTTGAAGTGTGCCACGCGACATTCAAGTATGGTTGGCCCAACATCAGTCAGTTTTACAATCGCCCTAGCGATGGGGGCAGCATCAGAAATGCATTCTAGAGGAGCGTTACATAATTAAACGTTGCTGATGACCATGCATTTGGTAATTCAGCTGTCATGAGAGCTCACACTCTAAACAACATAACATCACACGCAACTGCGTGAGAGGCACTTCACCCTCGTCTCCCTTCTTCTTTCGGCCGGTCCAGCCTGCCAGATGTTACAAAACGTTTAAATACTGCATCACTGTTCTCAGCATTTGCCATGCGCTTCTGAATGCCAATAATCGACATTTGTAGTGGTGTTTCGCACCGCCCGGTGTCATCCCAACGACGTGATGCACCAGCTCGCTGGTCACGCTTCACGTCTTCCTGACATTGTGGTGCACGGCATCACGTCTTCCTGACAGTGTGGTGCACGGCCTCACGTCTTCCTGACATATTAGTGCACGGCCTCACGTCTTCCTGACATTTTAGTGCATTGTGGTGCACGGCCTCACGTCTTCCTGACACTGTGGTGCACGGCCTCACGTCTTCCTGACAGTGTGGTGCACGGCTTCACGTCTTCCTGACACTGTAGTGCACGGCCTCACGTCTTCCTGACACTGTGGTGCACGGGTCGCACGCGGTGCAGGTGCCGGCCGCGTCTGTGCACCTTGGTGTGCTTGGCCAGGTGGTCGGAGCGCGTGAACGCCTTCTGGCAGACGGCGCACGAGTAGGGCTTGATGCCGTAGTGGGAGCGCCGGTGGCGCGCCAGCTCGTCGGAGCGCGAGAACTTCCAGCCACAGCCGGCCCAGCCGCAGGCGAACGGCTTCTCGCCCGTGTGGCGGCGCGTGTGCGCCTTCAGGTGCGACGACTTGGCGTACAGCTTGCCGCAGCCGGGGTGCTGGCACGCGAACACCTTGTCCTCGGGCCGCACGTGGGTGCGCGGCCCGCGCCGGCGCACCACGGCCGGCGGCGGCGACCAGCGCGCGACGCCGCCGGCGCAGGCGGCCGGCGCCGGCGCCAGTCGCACCAGCTGGCTGCCGTAGTCATGCGGCCCGCCGAGCGCGGCCGGCATCCGCAGCGGCGCTGCCGCCGCCGGCTCCGAGCCGCACGTCAGGTTGAACAGGTTGATGCCCAGCACCACCATGTCGTGGGTGGCCGGCGGCGGCGGCGGAGGAAGGGGAGGAGGAAGAGGAGGCGGACTGGTGGCCGGCATGTTCAGCAGTCGGTCGCACATGCTCATGGTGGAGTCGATCAGACCGTCATCGTTGTCGACGACGCCGCTCTCCGTCGACAGCCGGTCGTCCAGGCTCGAAAAGAACTCCTCCAGGTAGAAGGTTGGACTGAGACATTCGATTGAGTCGTCGCCGAGTGAACAGCTCGTGAAGCACGACTCTGCACCTGTGGCAGAACGAGAGGTCAGACTCAGTGCCCGCACCGACGGTGGCTTATGGAGGTGGGCGCACAAACGCAGCTACCCGAGGAAGGCGTGGTCTGATCGTCAGTTTTTTCCAATGGCACCATAGCAATGCATTAAATTCCGAGGATTACGGTACTGGGAGCCGCATGAAAATCATAGAGAATGAACACTTCGACGGTAGCGTTGTGTGCAACACCATGCAACCCATGCTGTCAGCTTCAGAGCTTAGTGGAGGAAGCGGGCTCCACACTACTTCCACTTCCCCTCAATGAGATGACGTGGCGTTGTCAGGTGGAGGTTGCGACCTGTGGAGGTTGCGACTGCTTCGGGCATGTTGAATTTGTGGAGGTTATGAACTGTGGAGGTTATGACCTGTGGAAGTTATGATACACTTCTGTCAAGACCAGTTGCCAACAACAGATTGCGTAAGTCAGACGTCTGCGACATGCGACATTGAGCATTCTGTTCTGAGTGGCCACCAAGTGACATGGTGGCTCATTGATATCAGCCAGCCGCAGCCGCTGAACTCCAGCCGCAGACACCCAGCAGCAGCCCGCCCCACTACACCCCGGTCGGCATTGCAAGGCGGCCTCAGTTCGGTGTCGGGTATTGCTGTTGAGCGGCTCCAGTGCACAGTGTGATAACTCAACGATTAAAAAAAACTGGACAGAAATGTATTCATCGACTACTTTTTGACAGTATATTTGTGGCGCCATTGCATCTGCAGATGCTTGAAACGCACCAGGTTATAACACGCTAACTAATAACTATCCAATATATGAGCGCTCATGGACTTCGCTTATGACGTCATTATGATGTACCATGCATGACCAGACGTTGATCTTCTAAACCAAGGCACCCTTGGTACTCATGTGCACGATAGTGCACATGATGGTGCACTACCCTAGGTGTGTGCACGATTTGAGCCGTCTACCTCAATTGGTTCCCGAGGTATTTGGTGCCAGCAAAATGAGGGGAGCGGAATGCTCCATCTCCTCTGGCAGGCATGACCCCTGACATTCCTGGGTTAAGCAATCTATAAGACAATAGAGCCTCTCCATATGTGCCAAATTTGAAGCTCTTCCGATTAAGATCAAAATCGTACGTGTAGCTAGCATACTTTGTCCGCAATAATGTATGGCCAGCTTTTCCTTAGAGTTATCACAGCGTGCAGTGTGGCGTAGTGATGGTTGCCACCCAGACATGAGGCCGCTCTAAATTCTTTCAATATGGCTTGACTCCGGATAACCCTGGCAACCCTGGCGCCCACTCCCCCCCCCCGCCAGCTGAGGCAGCCCCTGGCCTAGGCAGTGGCGCCAATATTGCCGGAAGCGACGCCGGCTCGTGTGATGATTCGCGGTACAGTCGCGCTGTCCTGCGGTGACGAGTTGCAGGCGCGTCTCGACGGGCCACCCGACACCGACACGCGGTGCGCAAGCCCTTCTCGGAATGGTTGTCAGCGTCGACAAGCCAGCTCCGGCTCCAGCTCCGGCTCCAGCTCCAGCTCCAGCTCCAGCCCCAGCGCCAGCCCCAGCTCCGATCTCGGTTCCGGCCCCGGCTACCGCTCCGATCCCAGTTCCGACCCCAGCTCTGGTATTATCAGTTCCAGCCTCAGCTCCGGCCCAGACTCTGGTTCTGGCTTCGATCTCGGTTCTGATTTTAACTCCAGCTCTGGCTCAGATGTTAGCTTTGGCTCCAGTACCGGCCAGTGGAGTACCAAAGGGGTAGGGGGAAGCGGGCAACTTCCTCCCTGAGAGGCGGTGCCCCGCCCAAAAAATCGCACCAGGGCTTGGAATAGCGCGCTGTGGAAAAATAACGGCGGGCCCCCAAAATCGCCTCGGAGCCTCAAAAATTCGCACCGGGGTCCAAATAAAAACATCGAGACCCAGAAAACTCGCACTGAAGTACGACAAATCGCACCGGGGCGCCAAAGATCGCGCTAGGGCCCCAACGTCCGCACCGGGGCCCCAAATAAATACAGCGGGGATCGGAAAACTTACGCTGAAGCCAGAAAAATCGCATCCAGTGCGTACGTATCGCACTGGGTCAATAAAATGACCGTCGAGGCTTCCAAAATTCGTGTCATGGTCCCCAAATAAACACAGCGAGGCCCTAAATGCACATCGAAAGCACCAAAGCGTACCGGGTCCCGAACAAAAAGCGACATGATTTAAAATATGCGCCTGACTCCAAATAACAACACCGGAAATCCCACCGGGCCACAAAAACAGTATGAGGTCTCAAAAACAGGCCGGGGCCCTCAAACAGCGGCATGATCCCAGTGGCATACCGAAGGATCCCAGGGATAAGGGGCAAGGGAAAATTCCCCACCCCTCTTCTGAGAGGTGGTGGACCCAAAATAATCGTGTCGAGGCCCGGAAATATTATACCGGGGCCCCACAAAATCACACTGGGCCAACAAAATCGCAGAGCCTCCGAAAAATTACACCAGAACCCGAAAAAAGGCAATGAAGCCGGTGTCCCGAAAGATTAAGCATGGACATACAATTTATCCGGGCCCGCAAAATCGGTCTGGAACCACCAAATCGCGCCGGAGGCCCCAAAAAACGCACAATGCCCGAAAGAAACGTGAGGACCCCCCCCCCCCCAATATCGCGTCGGGAGCGGATCCATTTCTCGGTGTCCCTGCATAATTTCAGTGTCCCTACTTAATAACAGAGATGCCAGCAGACAAATCTTTGAACAGGGGGAGGGGTTGAATTCCGATGACTTAGAAACGATGCTGGTAGCTTGGACCCCTTGCACTGGAAGATTAAGTTGTCACTAATTGTTGCAATAAAATAAAAATGGACCCTTTGAATAAAATAATGATGAAAATCCGTTCTTTCCAATGGAAGTAGGAGGACCCTTCCAGATCAGCTTGCCACCCTGTCCCTCCTAACTGAAATCCGAGATATGCTACTGGTACCGGCTACGGCTCCTGTCTCAGCTCCGGCCTCATGTTTGGAATCTTAGCTGAGTGGAATAAAAAATGTCGAAGGACCAATGCTGTCCGCCTTACCATTCGAGGTGGACAGAAAGGCAGAGGACGATGGGTCTATGACCTTGCCAAAATATTGAGAGGGTTGTGCTATCTGCTTTACCTGTCGATAAAGTCTGTCGCTATACCTGTCGGGCAGACTGTCCGACGAGACTGCAGGCCTTACCTGGCGAGGTGGACAGAAGGGAGAAGTCGGACGTATCCGACTCGCTCCAGCTCCACTCTCCCCAGCTGCAGGCCGAGTCCAGCTTCAGCTCGGCCGACTCCAGCTCCAGCGGCGCCGAGTCGCTCATCGACGCGCGTGCGGTGCTCTGCGGACAGGCGGACGGCCGGTCAGTGCCGCGCCGGACACACCGTGTCACCCCCGGTCTGTTTACACCGGCGTCGGAGGGCTCGACCCCGCCTCGACCAATGCGACGCGCCGGCGCGGTCACGTGGCGGTGGTCGCGCCACGCCTGTGTCGCGCGTCTCGTCTCGCGCGCGGCCGGCGGCCGGCAACCGCGGCCGCCGTGTCTCCGGGCCGGCCGTCGCCAGTGTTTATGGATCGCATTCGGTCGCGATGTCCAGCGCAATACCGTTAGCCGCCGCAGATAGGTCGAATACACGGTCGGCACGGCGCTGTCACCGGTTGCACGTGGCAACGTCAACACACCAGCGCAGCACCAGTTGAATGTCACAGCTCAGCGCGAGCGAAGCATCCATCGCACAGGCTGACTGTACATACATAGTAAATACAATGGAAACTAAGAGGTTGGCGAATGGCAACTAGGGGATTGGCGAATGGCAACTAGGGGATTGGTGTGATTGGTGAACGATCGGGGGACAAGTCACCGGGGACGGCGCGTGATGCCACTGAGCGGATTTGACGCCAATCTGCTGGTGATGCCACACAGCATCGAGTGGTCCGGCAGAATCTGGGGTGTCCACCGCATCTCCCACGTGTTGCGACCAACAACACGTTGATTGAGAGGCAGACGCATAGCCCAGCTCCTTATGACACTAACTGGCACATGCTTTTTCCGGTTCTTGACTGCCGTTCTGCATGGATGTTGGTTGGATGACGCGGGCTTCTCGTTAGGTGTACTGTGCCGCATTACACAAATGTGCGGCGGGACAGTTCTTAGAAACACGCCGGTTCAATATTCCCGTACAGCTTGTATAAACCCATGTTCCTTCGCTGGTCCTCAAGTACCACAGCGTTTGACAAGCAACACTACGCATAATCCCTTGTGCACACACACTCAACAGTTTTAAATGCGTCCCATGCGAATGTATTTCAGTTCATCTTATTTCGCGGCGATGAAGGGCCGTCTGTGGATGCTTTCCTTGCCACAGGTAATCAGCATAGTATGTACGAGAATGGCATGAAGCTACTAAAATTAGTGTCAAGGAGGAAAATAGTCCTCACCACTGATACATTAGCGTGGAGACCAGGGGCGCAGCAAGGAATTTCTTCAGGGGCCGGACCTTTAGCAAAGACTGATGAGAATTGCTTGCTTAGCGACTCGACTACATCACAATCAACAACCACTATTTTACTATCTATCTCCAGTGGCCCTACAGTACATTTCTTAGACTTAAATTTGTAGAAGCTAAAGAACGTCATAGCATTGCGTGCTGAATATTCTTAAGCTAATTTAATTTCCGCAAGTCTTTTTGATGCCCTAACACAACCACACATTTCTAGCTATTCTATATGCTTCTTTGTTTGCCTTAGAGTTATCATAAGAGGTAGAGTTAGAGTTACAGCTATCATAAGTATCTACACCTATCAATAATTCTTTCCAATGAATTTCATTTAGGATGTCCTGAAATCATTGCAATTCCCTTGAGCAAAACTTGGAATCGATGTTTTATTGATTCGTACACTTCGAACATACAAGGAAAAGCACATAATTTTGTGATCACTATTACCGAAGGTCTCTCCTATGTTCACATCTTGCACCAATTTTACCCATTTGTAGGTACTAGATCTAGCATTTCATTTCCCCTTGTTCCCCCCCCCCCAATTTCCCCTGTATCTATTATTTGAAATAAAAATTGTCCTAAAAACAAGCCATGGAACCCCTTCTTGATTTGTTTAGACATCTTGTTTTGTCTCCCACACCTACGATGTTGAAGACCCTGAACAATATAATTATCCCATGCACTCTCCTACTTATCACTTCCTGCATCAATCTGTCAGCGTTTTCATTCTGATCTGGTCGCCTTTAGAATGGCCCAATCATTAACCTTGTTCCATTACTAAGGATGATAACTAACCACAAGGATTCTACTCCTTCATTATGTACACTATCCTCTATGATATGACATTTCATTACTTGCCCAACATACAGGAGCATCTCACCTATCCTTGAATTCCTGTGATGAGCATACATGATATAACCTGTGAATTCAAATGATTGCAAATTATTTCCAAAGATGCTTTCATTAACCCATGTCTCAGTTATGCATACAAAATCTAACTTTTCGGACAACATATATGCATGCAGTTTCCAATTTTCCCGAACACTTCTGGGCGCTTACTTAAAAAAACACAACAAACTATTCCTTTCCTTCCTTGGAATACTTCTTAATTTCAGACCTACATCCCCATGACCTACGAAGGTTCCCTGCACTCAACACCTAGTCAGAGCCACGTCGTATTTGCTGAGCAACTTCACTTCCCTCATGCTCAGATGTATCCCAAGAAACATTTCCGTTCTCCCCAAAAATATCAACACAGATCTAGGAGCTTCCCGTGCTCCTTGCAAATCTTGACCACTCTGGTATTCAGTCCAATGGCCCTAACATTTCATTCTCCGCTTGCGCGTACCCTTGGGAGGATACCTTCGACTTTCTGCTAACATACCTATCAAAACCATCCACCTTTTTATTGTGTCCTCAGTTTTACCTCTTCCCACATCATTCACACCAAGATGTACAATTACTGCTCCACCTCTCTACTTACTTGAATTACTCCTTCTAGCCTATCTCCAACATCCTTTACTGGGGCCCCTGGGAAGCAGACTCGAATTTTCCTGCTTGAGTTCCTGCTGCAAAATGAATTACCAGTATGCCTAGATCGTGAGTCCCCTATAACTAAAACCTCTATCTCACTACGTTTGTCTTCCTTTGCACTCTCACCTCCATCCAGACGAATATTACTATTACTCTCTTGCAATTCCTGAAACTTATTGTGCATTTCGAGGCCAGGGTCCATTTCCCTCAAAGCTATCCTTGTGATGCTACGCCTAGTCACCATCCACTCTCCTCTGCTATCCTGGGCCTCACTACTATCACCATCACCAGCATTCCTAGAATCATGCACCTAGCCTATCTGACAATCATTGCCTATAATAGGCCCTACCACGAAACCCCTCAAGCGCTCCACCTCCCTTGTTAACATCTCTACCTTCCTACTCAAATTCCAAATGACCTACACTCACAATTTTCATGGCCAGCTCCTTCCATTTTTATTTGGTTGACTTGTTTTTTGTTTGTTTTTTTTCATTGTTTTTCATTTCTTTTCACCAACTAACTAATCTAGTTCTTGTCTGATCAATATAGAAAGCTAACCAGCAACTAACGTAGCTGATCAGTGCAATGAGCTACTTAGTTTAATGTAATTGGCACTTAACCTTGCTCCGTACATATAAAGGGCAAGGCAAGCTATCCTTCTATTTACAGAAACTAAGCCTGGACAACTTTTGCAATTGGAAAAACCCCAGAAAGCTATTCACAATAACTTATCAAGATATCAAACTGACTAGCTACTCAAGGAAGCCGGTGAATTTCAGCAAACCGTCCAACTGAATTCATTGAACACTTATTGTGTTCAATGAACACTTATCATTGAACACTTATCTTATTGTGCTAAGAACTTACAGAACTAACCAGCTACTGACGAAAGCTATTCAATCAACAACAAACCGTTGGCTGACTGATTTGATTACTTACCTAGTTTCACTCACACAAAAGAAACAACAAACTTTCTCTCTGATTCAAGAAGCTAAGCTTGCAGTTATCTAATTGAGCTAAGACCCTAACCAGCTACAAGCAGAAACTAATAAATACGCAACTCTTTAACTAGACTTGCACGGTACATCCTGTATCTTTATATAAACTGCTCAGCAGTGGCACAAATGAAATACAAATAATTATTACTCTTCCAATATATATTAATATAATCGTAATAAACCCTGGACAACCTCTATGATAGTTGGAACACAAAGAAGCTACCTAATTGTCTTTAGCTTGTTTGTTCTTGTTCAAGCCCTAAGACAAAAGCCCAGAATTCACTAGGATGAGAAAATATTTATATATCGCAATTCAAACTCACTACCTTAAGTTAGGAGACAAACAACAACAAAAACACAACATATTCCTCTAGCTATCCCTCCAAAAAAGAAAATGTTCAGCCACGTGACTGCGCCATCCGCCACACTGCGTCTATGTGGCCAAGTAGCCGCGCCACTGTCTCTAGAAAACCTGACTAACTAAGATAAGTCAGGCATACCCAACTTAAACAATCTAACTTTCTTAACTTAACCCAGCACCCACAATAGAGCAAAAATTATCTTCCACTGACCACCTGTGCCGAAGTTTTGTCTCACCAGTCTTCTCCGTCCCAGAGCGGAGAGCACACTTCAGAACTGACGAGAGCAGAACAGCCAGTGTGGTTGGCTATTGTTATTTTATATCTGTTTGGTATACTGAAGTTTGTCGCTTTGCTCGGGATGATCTACAGGAAGAGAGAATGAGCTTCTAGGAATGTTCGTAGAACGTGTTTTTTCTGACTGCACAAAGTAATGAAGATGTTTCCTAATTTGACAGATCGCGGCTCCCCCAAACCAGCGGCATGAGTGGGCAGGATCCCTGCGTTGTCAGTGCTCATTAGGTTTTTCGGGCTCCTGCATTGACAGGCGGTCCTGAAATGTTCTGTCAGTTAAGTTCCGTGACCGGCAAACCAACAATTCATTGACATGAATTGTTTGGTTTGCAATCGAATACGATCTCATCTGACAAACCGTCAGTTTTATGTTAATTTCTAGGTCAGGAAAGGAAACCCCAAAGACGACCACGGAACTTACAGCTTCAGTACCGGCTAGCCAGTTTCAAGTGCAATAATCAGATCCCCGCCGTTAGGTGAAGTTACGCAATGCTGACACACGTCGCGCTATATTTATGTTTCTAATAGCTGAAATAACATATACATAGCGCTTCGCGATGCATTGAAACAAGGCGATCGCGCTCTACAGAAACTGTGACCTATTTCGTAGTGTTTGCACCGAAGTTCCAGATTTACGAGCCCTTTCACTTCAGGTCAAGGTGTCACCTTAGTCTCAGTGGAAACAAGCACGCTCCCAACCGTGACATAAAGGATTCGGTAGGTCATAGTGCAGTGTTTGGTGATCGGGAACCGGGAAGTGACATGGCATGTCATGGTACTCGGTGATCGGTAACCGGGAAATGGCGTGTATGTCATGGTACTTGATGATAGGAAACCGGGAAGTGACATGGCATATCATAGCGCATGCAGTGCGTGCATTAGATCAGGTTTATCAACTGATGTTATTGCGGATTTTGTTATTGCGAATGTTGCGACCGGAAGCGCAAAATAAAGAGTTCGTTGGTGGCGACACACATATTTGCGGTTACTGAGGAAATTTGGTTAATTGTACGGCCCTTGTTCTGCCTTAGCTTCTCGTAGGGTAGCATTCACTTCCATATGTTGGCCTCATTCACCTCATCTCTCCAGTGGTACGCTGGGTACCATGAAGACCACCGTTGACGAGAGATGGGACAATTGGACACTTATTTGACATATGATAGTTGCACAAAGCTTGTCTCATTTGCAAGGGGCGGCAGTGGGTAAAGGTAAAGGTAAAATCTTGCGCCGGTTCCCGATTGCCATACTCTGCGATCGTTCGTCCTCGGCTCGTATGGATGACCTGCGGAACTCTTTCAAGATAGCCACCGATTCTGTTTGCTTAGGGTCGATCAGAACGCACGGAAACCCCAACCTGAACTGAACCGCTAGAACATTTCGAACGTCTGACTTGTTCCCAAGGCGACATCCAAAGATCTTGTGGTAGCATTCCGCGAGTCGCCGGTTCGGTTTTCCAGAGTTTGCAGCAAACATAGTGCCCATGCAAAGCTCCTTCACCTCTGCCATTCTTTTTCTCGCAATAATGCAGGACCTCATTAGCACTCACGCACAAAAAAAACGCTTTTGCAGAGAGCGTGTCCATGTATCAACCTTCACTCGACACTGTGCTTCACGGTGAAGCTGCTTAATGCCATCTGGTGGCCAAATCCTTAAGCTCCAACCTGTTGAGCTCCATTCGGCCGTTCTGGGATATTCATAGATCGATAATCGCACATACAAACACATGGAGATGTTGCCTATGAATGAGAATCATTCCATTGACAACAACATTCATCAGCTAAACATAGGTTTGTATGTCTGGCAATCTAGTTGTCTACCCGATAGCTCAGGACTAGAAATGGTGAGGTACGTTCATAAGCCAATTCAATCAGCTTTCCACCAGAGAAAGAGGAATATTATCCGTTATTTTTATAACTATGCATACGTTTGCGATTATACGTATAATATGGTTACCATTGCGGGTCCATCCATCTCGAAAAACAGTAAAAACCGGTAAAGACCCTCCGTTTTGGTCTCATGCTAATTTATCGTAGGTCGCACACCTTTTATATCGCAACTTCATTCATCCGCTACACATTCGGCGTTCTCGAAAATTGCATTTGAGACATTCAGGGATATCACAAAAAGATGCGTCATGAGAGAACGACATCTGCATGCAACTTTCACTTATAAGATGTGACAACCACGCAGCGCTTAGCTAAATTGGAAATGCAATGATAGGCAAAATGAGTCCCAAAAATGTCTACAGACAAATACTAGGGTAGTGGTTTTCTTCGCTTTCAGGGAGAAAGGCTGGAGGAATTTCAGCCTCTGGACTCACGCAGAGACCACCTTCGCATAAAGCCATTTGCGATTTGCGATATTCGCCATTTGCGACCAATACCTTCCGGTCAAACGGCGGGCCGCGGGGTCGTCCGTCACGTGGTCGCCAGCCGCCGGGGTCGTCCGTCACGTGGTCGCCAGCCGCCGGGGTCGTCCGTCACGTGGTCGCCAGCCGCCGGGGTCGTCCGTCACGTGGTCGCCAGCCGCCGGGGTCGTCCGTCACGTGGTCGCCAGCCGCCGGGGTCGTCCGTCACGTGGTAGCCAGCCGCCGGGGTCGTCCGTCACGTGGTCGCCAGCCGCCGGGGTCGTCCGTCACGTGGTCGCCAGCCGCCGGGGTCGTCCGTCACGTGGTCGCCAGCCGCCGGGGTCGTCCGTCACGTGGTAGCCGGACGATCGTGACAGCAGACCGGCTGGCGTGTCGGAGCCTCAGGTCACCACACAGTCGCCGACCACCCGGGCCAGAGTCGCCGACTGCACTGTCGACCAGCCTGCCGACGCACCGCGTGCTCTGGTCACCAGCGTGACGTCACAGCTGTGACCCTTGCCGCCAGACACCCGACACCGCGACACCGCGACACCGCGACACCGCGACACCGCGACACCGGCCACACCGGACACCGTCGGCGCCAGACGGAGGCGACGGCCGTGGGGCCAACGGCCGGCTGCCCCGAGGGTAGCCGGTCCCGCGACCGATCGGCTTTTGCCGGGATCACAGGCTGCTCGGGCACGCGGCCGGCCGGAGATGGGCCGTCGCTTGACCCGACTACGACCGTCCTGGGCAGTCTACTCTCTCTCTCTCTCTCTCTCTCTCTCTCTCTCTCTCTCTCTCTCTCTCTCTCTCTCTCTCTCTCTCTGCTCCCCCGTCGGAGCCGGGACACCACCGGGAACGGCCTGAGGCCAGCAACGTCCAGGAAGCTGAGGAAATCTGACGGTCTGGAACACCTACGGCAGTTGAAGTCTCCGCACTGCGGTAAATTAGAAGGCGCCTGCAGAAATCTGTCCTTCGCTCTGACAGGCCATGGAAATCCGAGACAGCATTCCGTCGGAACTTGAGGTCGCCGGCGGCGGCGGCATCCTGCCGACCTCCGCCACCCGCCTGCAGGCCAGGCGCGCCCGCGGCCGCCCAGCATGACCAGCCGGCGGCGCCGCTTTTCGTCACGAGATTGGTGTCGCGTTACGGAAGTTGCATCTCGGCCGAAGCTGGCCGCGGCCGGCGGTGTCGGGTGACCGAAGTTGCTGCGTCGCAGGTCGCGTGTATCTCGGACCCAACGGGCCGGTCAGTCGGTCTGTGTATAAGCGGCGGCCGGGTGGCAGCGACACCGCACTGGACAAAATGAAGGTCACTTGCCGAGCCGGCCGGGGCCCCCGGCCGCGCCGTTTCCGGGAGTGGACCCCCACGGGAGCGGACGATAACCCCGCCGGTGTAGACGCGGCCGCAGGCGGTGTTCGAAGAACGGCGGCGCCGGCTATTGCGCCGCAGGGCGGCCGCTGCGGGGCGCCTCCGGGTGGTGATCGGCACCGCTAGGCGGCGCTTCCGGCCGGCTACAACTGTCGCCAAGTGCGGCTCCCTGGTGGTTGACGTGATCGCCGGAAGGCGCCGCTGGGTGGTAACTGCATCGACTGTTTCGGCTTGCGATTACCGGGTAGTCGCGGTTACTGCGTGTCCATGAGCGTAGATAAATGCTTGAAGCTGGGTGTACGTCACACCGCGTCATTAAGTATTTTGTTGAGCGGAGGAGGGAGAGTGGTACGGTTCGGACGTTATTTTTCGGTTGTATTGCAGGTAGCATCGCACAATAGCTGATGTTCGGCTTCGTGGGCTTCGTGGTGTCGAGACCGTTTGCAGCGCATATCTTTGGATCAATGTAAATCGCTGAAGGAGGATTTATCTTGTTCTCATTGTGATACTGATGTAGAAGTTGTAGCACTGGTCAATTGGGGAGGGGGACGCTTTGCGTCCTCGTATTTTGCAACGAATCCACCAATTCGATTTTTTTTAACGGTAATCGAAAGCTCTGGACTATTTTTTTTTTATTGAGGGCGAATTAGTTTTCTAACCCAGAGGTCACTGATGACATTACAATGCTGCTCAAGTGGAAGTATTTTGACCTCGGGGACTCACATTGTCGTCCTGAGCTGGAGTACCATGTGACGTGAAAAGGTCACGAATACGTTAATATCTACGTGTCATCCTAGCAACGGTCCACTTGAGCCGTTGTGGAGCTATTCGGTTTCGGGCAAGAAAGATCAAGTTGGAAGAAAATAATAAGTCGTGATTTGTGTTTGGTGTGGCTTATGATGCATGTATGCAGTCAGGGGCGGAACCAGGAATTTTCATAGGGTAGGGCAGTCGTTAGGATGGATGCCTTCGGCAAACAATGTATTGAGCGGGAGGGGGACAGGAAATACTAGAGAATCCTGACGGAGCACCTTTTCCTTCCAGGAGGGCGCCCTTTCTTGTCAAGGGAGCACTTTTTGATCCGAGAGTCGCGCCTGTGGCTGAAAAATCCTTTGAGCGGGGACCCGGGTGCACTCGAGACTTCTCGGAGGGACACCGTTGCCTGCCAGAGGGGCGCCACCTTTCCATGTGGAGGGGGAGGGAGCACATGCCCCAGTGCCCTCCCCCTTTATCCACCCCTGCCTACAGTCTAAATGACGTCGTCTGGGGCTAAAGAAGCAGGAAATTGATTATATATATATACATCTGCTATCGAAAATTGTATGTTGGAGCATCTTTACACTATGTTTACATCGACGTAAAGATTCATTCAGTATGAATATGCGGAAGCCAGCATGACCCTGGTAGCTCGGCGTTAGGGCCGATGGTTTGAAGGGCCATTTGCTGGATATTATATATTTATTATTATATCAGGCAACTTCTTGAGCAGCTAGCCAAACATTACACAAATATTCATCATGCCTTCCATTCCGTGTCTCATTTTCCTCAATCCGTACTGTACATACCTCGCAAGAAGTCAATAAGTTCAAACTTTAGTGGATTTCTGAGCGATCATGAGTGGAATATATTGGTAATGTGTATATTTTCGTCTGCCCTTCCCTGCAGGCGGGCTTCTACATTTCTGGCGCGCGTGCGACATTCGCTGTGGTTGTGCGTTTATGCTGGAGCCATATGTTGAGGCGTCCCAACTTTGTTAATTGTACGTGTACCGCGCGTCCTTCCTTCATTGATGTGTGGAGATAGCGAGTATTATGGATTGACGTAAGTAGCCAGAGGATTTTTTTTAACTTGCTCTCAGTGTTAGGCATGCTAGACCGAGTTTGAATGGGAAATGTTTCTGGAAAAGACTGAGGTAGGTAAGGTGCTTAGCAATCCTGAGGTTATAACTATCTTCTCGTGACTTTGTTTGTGACGAACTTGAAATGATTATGCTTATTCCCAAATCAGCATAGTATGAGAGAAGGCTTAATAGGTGTTAATTTATTGTAAAATCATACAGGCCTATTTATTTTTACAAAGCTCAGGCCTGGTCACGAGGAGCTACATACCTTTTGACTTTTAGAAGTGTAAAGCTTTTATTTTTTAAAGAACACATTTCATTTTTGAATGGCATCCTTCTGAGTTTTGAGTTTTCCATTCCACTTGCTCACAAGCCACATGCTTTCTGCATGCTCACAAGCTGCAGACTCTGCATGCTCACAAACTGCAGGCTTTTCACATGCTCACAAACTGCAGGCTTTCTGCATGTTCACAAACCGCAGGCTTTCAACATGCTCACATGCTGCAGGCTTTCCACATGCTCACATGCTACAGACTTCTGCATGCTCACAATTGCAGGCTTTCTGATTGCTCACAAACTGCAGTTTTTCCACATGCTCACAAACCGCAGGCTTTCTGCATGCTCACAAACTGCAGGCTTTCCACATGCTCACAAACTGCAGGCTTTCCACATGCTCACAAATTGCAGTCTTTCTGCATAATCACAAATTGCAGGCTTTCCATATGCTCACAAACTGCAGGCTTTCCACATGCTCACAAACTGCAGGCTTTCCACATGCTCACATGCTGTAGACTTCTACATGCTTACAATTGCACATTTTCTGATTGCTCACAGGGCATAGGATTTCCACATGCTCACAATCTGCAGGCTTGCTGCATGCTCACAAAGATGCAAGCTTTCTGCATGCTTATATGCTACAGGCTTCTGGCATGCTCACAAGCTGTTGCCTTTCTGTATGCTCACAATCTGCAAGCTTTCTGCATGCTCACAAACTGCAGGCTTTCCACATGCTCACATGCTGCAGACTTTCTGCATGCTCACAAGCTGCAGGCTTTCTGCTTGCTCCCAAGCCAAAGGATTTCCATTTGCTCACAAGTTGAAAGCTTGTTGCATGCCAGCAAGCTGCATGCTTTCTGCCTGCTGACATACTGCAGGCTTTCTGTATGCTCACAAGCTTCAGATTTCCTGCTTGCTCACAAGCTGCAGGTTCTGCATACTTACAGGCTGCAGGCTTTCTGCTTGCCCACAAGCTTCAGGCTTTCTGTTTGCCCACAAACTGCCCACAAACCTGATTAATTTGTTGAACTATAGCATCGAGTAAGCATTTTGGCAATGTACTGCAACAAATTGCAAATGCAATGCAATTTGGCCTCTAAAGTTACAATAGTACGACATCCTGGATATTTTTGGCAGTTGCCTTAGATATTGCTCTACTTGAAAGTGGGCGTCGAAATTTGAAAATGATTACACCGCTAAGGTGAGGACTAAATATTATCAGGTTGCTTGTAACTTTCACGGATATCCAATGTTAAAATCGGCTTGCATGCAAATCTTTCATGCAAATTGGCCTCTTAAATACGGCCACTACGGCCACAAGGAGTAGTGCATCTTATAGCGAAAGCTTGGTTCCACTTGGAACCAGGCGTCGAATTTTAGTTTTCCCGGTCAGTCAGTAGCTACACCGATTACATCACGATTTTAAGTAAATTTCCCTATGGCGGGTTAGCGCTTAGAACCGGCCCAGAACGCTAAATGAGCGGCTCGGTCCGTAACGGGTCACTCACGAGATAAAATGCAAACTGAATTAAGCCAGTGGAAAGCACTACCATTAACAACGAGTGCGAACTTATGTGAAATAGTCCTTACTTTCGAATGTTTTTCCACGAAAAGTCAAGTTGGATTACGCATAAGTGAAAATTAAACAAATGGTAAGCGCCTAGATCTCCATCAGTGGCGTATCCAAGAGGGGGGGATGTGTGTGTGTGGGGGGGGGGTGGGGGTGAAAGGGGAAAATGCCCCTTATAATTGCGTAGGGATTCCGAAAAATTGCGCAGAGATACCAAGAGATCACGCCCGGGCCAAACAAATTTCGCATGGCCGACAAATCGAGTCCGAGTCGATATCGCACTGGGACTTAAAATCGCACTGGGACCAAAAGTTCCCATCGGGACACCAACTAAGTACCGTGGGGTCCTGAAACCTGGCACAGAGTTACATCGGCAATCCTCCCCTTCGGCCAGGATCGTCTCCGTAGCTCGGGGGCCTTTTTATCGGCATGAGGACCGCTGTCAGTTCTGATCCCTTCTCGTTCAACGTGAGTCAAAGTCAACCGGCTCTGCACGTCTGGCCCATGGTCCCCCCCCCCTCCGTCGGCTCAGGGAATCTCACTCACGGCTCAGGAAACTCTATCCGGCTGGAATCCCCTCTTTAAAAAATATTGGGCCTCCTCTATCACGCAAGGGGTCCTCTGCGCGGTTTCGGCCCCATCGCCCGGGAGCCCTTCGTATTGACCTTGTGCCCTCTCCAACTGTCTCGGGGTCCTCCTGCGGCTAGGGATCCTCTCTGTCGGTCCAGGGGCCCTCCTTAGCGATCTAGGGCGTCCTCTGTCAGGCCGGAGGCCCTCTTTCAACAGGTCGGGCCCCCTCCCTCGGACCAGCGACCTTTATACGGCTTGAGCCTCATCCGGCGGCCCGAGGGCCCATTCTGACGGCTCGAGGTCGTCTCCGGTATCTAGGGCCCCCTCCGTCGTCTCAGGGGCCCTCTTTGACGACCCAGGGTTATTTCTGGCCAGCCGGAGGTACGTTTTCAAACGCTTGGGCCCTGCCCATCAGGTCAGGGGCCCTTTCTTCGGCTTGGGCCCGCGATTAGTCCAGGGACCTTTCATATTGGCTCGGGGCCTCCCTGTCAACCTGTGAGCCGTTCTAACGATCCAGACCTCCCTCCGTCGATCCAGAAACCCTCCATGTTAGCCTAGCCAAGGGCCTTAAACATCTTCCTTCTTCCTAAACATCTGGTCCTAAGCTCTCCGTTGACTCGGGACCCTCGTCGTCGGTCCGGGACCATTTGCGTCAGCCCGGGGCCTCTTTCGTCAGTCCAGAAGCCCTTAACGTCCGCCCAGAGGCTCTTGCGGCCCCTGGACGCAGCAATGTGCGAAATGTGGGAAGAAGAGGAATAATGTTGGAATTAATTTTATAGAAGTTTCTCGGCGAACCCCATGCCAAGCATTCCATGACGTACATATGACACAAAACTAACTCCGCAGAAGCCGCAGAATTGCACCAAGTGCGCCGAATTCGCCGAATGCGCCAGGCGGGTGCGGACGTGCAGCGAACTTCGGCGTGATGGCGACCGGGCGTCACAGATGGAAATCCGTGAACCATGCATACTCGGGTTGAAAATGATGAAGTATGCATATAGGAAGATAAGGGCATGTGCATGCGATTAACACCTGGTTTCCAGGTGCACCGGAGGCCGCTGCCATTTGGTTGTAGAGGTTACTGGAGCCCACAGCATGTAGTTTCCGAGGCTGGTGGTCGCTGTTACGAGATGGTTGTCAAAGTTGCTGACGGGTGTTCTCGTGTGATTTCCGAGGTTACTGAGTGGCTTCACCATGTTACTATGGAGACTACTATGTGCCGTTGCCATGTGGTTGGCGAGGCTAGTGAAAATGGCACCCGTTCGATATGGACGGTCAGGTTGCAGCAGCGATACACCTGATACCACGCAGCTGTGCACACAAGCTGAACGTGCAGGGCGGAGCCTCAAATTAATCACTTCACTTAATTAACTGTACTTAATTGCAAAATAATTAGATCACTTCTTTCAGAATCACACCCCAGACTGAGGGTAACGGCTCAAAGCTCGGCCTCCGATAGTTTCAACGCCGCTTTTGATAAGCTATGGAATACAAATTTCGGAAATATTTTGATTAGTTCGGTCCAGCAATGGAGTGCTATGTTGTGAACACCAAATGGTTCCATGGGCAATGGATAGAAAAGAGGTAGAAATGGGTAGAATGTTAAATAGCATCCGTAGCGTTTTTCTTTGATCCAATTGACTTCACCTGGAAGCAAAAGAGTCGTGCAGTGCACATCTAATTAATCAAGCAATGCATTCCCTATCACTTTATGAAGGTGCTCAATCTGCATGCGAACTTCATTAATGTCACGTAAATCTTGGAACTCCTCTTGCAATATAAACTGTGTTGTGTTGCGAGGAAGGAAAGGGTTTATTTCATCTCATAACATGTCTTAAGTCACACTGGCACAAAACCATGAATAACAATACAAAAGTGGATGCGCACGAATGTGAATTAATCCGTCCTTCTCTTTCTTCTGCCCACCGAGGTCAGCCGACCCCAGAACCTGCAGTACGTTCTGACGCCCCTGAGTAACACAGTCAATTGCTTTTTACGTTGATAGTGACAGGAGCACGGCTCTTTACTAATCAGAGGGCATGCAAAGGTTCACATCTGCAGGACTCACATCTGCACACCCATGCAACTGTCTAACTACTTCATCCATGCCAGCTTAAAAGGGCCTGCTCAGTGCACACCTACCAGCATAAATATCACCACACTCTCCACCAATTATAACAAACAAAAAAACAGATTCTCCAACCTGAAAAATGTGTTCACCATATTATAAGATACATTCTATGAGGAACTTCCCACTACATCATCCGGAAGCCTATTACATTTATCAACCACCCTTTTACTGGAAACCTGTTGGCATTTAGCTGACAGGTGACTTGTCCAACCTGAATTGATGACTCCAACGCGACACTCTAAATCATCGCTGGTGTCGGGTGGTGCTGAGGCACCACCCGACTGTGAGTCCCGCTGCGGTCAGTCGGAGTTGCTGTATACACCATCAGCACGTGGTCAGCGCGACGCCGCCGTTCGTTTCCAACAACCCGGCTGACTGTATACCAGATCCAATGCAAAGCATCCATTCCAGCTCACATCGCATTGAACCTAGTGAAACACGAGCTGCTGAGACGTAGTTGGCTTGTCGGCCGGCGTCCTCCGCGAGCAGCCGCTGTAGGTCCATCACTTAAGTTTGTTTTTGGTACATGCACCCCAGACGATGACAGACGAGGGCGTCGGAGCTCACGAGCTATGTCTGGGAAGAAGCCTCCAGTAACCGCCGTAACTGGGGTAGACTAAGCTCGCGGAGCTATGTCTGGGAAGAAGCTTCCAGTAACCGCCGTGGCTGACGTGGACTAAGCTTTGTCGGGGAGCGCAGGGAAAGAGGCTTCATAACAATTGTGTGGGCTCAATGTTGTGATCTTAGTTGAGCTGTTTTCCACTGCCTACTCTTATATGTGTGACGGTTGATTGTAGACTTATTCGTGACTTATTCGTGAATGTGAACCTGCCGTGAAAGTGTGCATGCTTGATACAAGTATGCCGGATTCTGACACCAATATCCTCAGTGAGTTTTGGATTCTGCCTTCGGACAAGATCATAATTATTCTCTGTTTGCAGCTGGTCTTGTACCAGCATGAGCTGCAAGAAATAAATATCCTTTACGGCAAGCTCAGCACGTTCCTATGAAACGTGAAAAATCACATTTTTGTTTTTAAAAACATTTTCAGTGAACTGGTACGAACATTGTAGGTTAATTACCGAAATAGTATCTCGTTTTAGTCGTAAACACCGAGGTAGATACATTCAGATTTGTGTTGACATCAACAAATTTCGCCCGAAGAGCAGCGAACGTTCGAACGATGATATGTCACAGTTCAGATAGCGTGCAAAATGTGAGTTTCTTATCTTTATACCGTAAAAACAGCAAAGCGTATTAAATGGCCTATTATAGGATGCAGAATAAGAGTGTGGAGAAAATGTACTTCTGCACTCTCGTTTGGCATCCTCCAGTAAGACGTTTCAATTATATTATATATCTACTTACACTTCGTTCTCGCGCTTTATGCTAGGGAGCATATTCGACAGTACTACGTTGATAACCTTAGGGCTCATCCTGATATTTTCTTTCAAGCCTAGGTTTTTCGCTTCACGGGCCAATTGAAACAATACTGTATCTTGCGTTGCCTTCCTCTGTTTGGCTTGCTTGAACTACTGCGTCAGCGAGATTTTCCAGGTGCTGGGCATGGTCGTCATAATTATCATCATCAACCAAATCACTAACACTATCAATAGCGAAAAAAACAGGTCTCTGCAGATCATCCATTGCAGTTAAACCAGCGACGGTATGAGAAATACCTTACTAAGCCTGTGCTGGAGAGGGAATTTTGGAGTCTAAAATTTCTAAAAAGTACCGTTCTACCGTTCTAAAAAGTACTTTACACTCGATCTTCAGTCTCGTGCAAAGTGCTTTTAGAATTCGACAGCAAGATTCCTTTCCCAACACCGTTTAGTAATATATATTTCTATGTTTTAGAACCTGTATTAGCACAGCAAAAGAATTCAGCGTCATTGCTGAATGTCAGGTACTGTTGAAGAGCAATATTAAAACACAGAGTCGCATGTGTTGGATATTGTACCGATCCCGTCGGCTGAAAACATAGTGAGCGGCAGACGTAGAAAACAATTCAAGGTTACCGTAAAAGCCCCGTGATTAGAGCTGACTTCACTCGGTTCGGAAATATATCACGCGAATTTAGCGCCAGTTATCTACTTCTGATGGGTACATGCTAACCACAGTTAATTTCGCCACCATCCTTGAAATATTTCGTTTACTACTGATGGTCTATTCGAAACTATGAATCCTCTGGCATTCGCGACTGGTGTCCTGAGACAGTGCGCATGTGCTTAACAGAGTCTAACGGTCTTGATAGTGGTAAATAGCGACGTCGTGTTGATATCTGGCTTACCATTGAAGGATACGAGCCAAGCCTGGCCTTGCACGACCAGTCGAGCTGTCTCAATTACTTCCTTGACCCAAATCAGTGCTCAGTCTGGGCAGCTGGTGTCATCTTAATCTGGCGGTGGACTCAGTCATGTGCGTTTTGTTTCGCGGCCTGCTGTTTCGGCAATGGCGCCTCTCAACTCGGGAAGTCTTTTTCACGCGAAGAACGTTCCTCGCTTTCACACATCACTTGGTTGGGTAGCATGTAAGAGTGGCGAAAGCCCATGAGCTGCTGTCAACTTGTTCTGTGATCAGGTTATCTTTGCGATCAGTTGCATGTGTTGTTTAATCATGAGACCATTCTTCTACACCTGTATGTGGGCTTCATGCATCGCATATCAACTTACCATATCAATGGGTAATCAATATTTGATTACAATGGGCTTATCAAATTATAAACTTAATTATCAAGAACTAGAAGAAGAAATATGAGCATGGGTGATGGAAGAAGCATTGCACCAACCGTATGGCTTTTGGTCATTCTACCTCACCATGAATGTACCGGGTGGGATACAAGAAACGTCCAGGAATAATTTGGCTATTGCGTGGCCGCCACTGGACTGAATGCGTGAAATGGAACACGGCATCAGATAATTGTCGTTACAATTACGACGTGGAATTTCAGACCCGTAGCCTACCATATATATTTAGATACCCAGCTATATTTCTTCTGTGCCAAAAAAATCCACTTCCGAGAGCAAAATGGGATAACACATTTGTAAGAGAAATTCACCTAGGTGATTGTTGCAGTTTCAACAAATAAACAATAATGTCTGACCTAGAAACATTTACAAATAACATCTTGGCAATCCTGCAGACATCGCACAGCTTGCGAGCAGCCTACGCGCAGCTCAAACACACTGTCGAAGAGTGCGTTTAAAGAGAAAGGATGGATAGGGTTAAGGCTAGTAAAAGAGTTTCCCTGTCTTGCCGGAAATGGGCAAGTAGTAGAACGACTGACCAAGAAGATTGAAGCATCACAATCATCAACAATTGATAAGGGCAGTGGTTCGAACAAACAAAATCGTCATGCTGTTCGCACAAACAAATCGAACAAAAGGTGTGCGAACTGATATGCTCTCGGAAAGATAGACCGACACACCTCTTAGCCACCGTCAAACCTCGCGCTGAGTCGGCGTGCCAAGATGATCGATTCGGTGTCTCATCAAGCCAGACGAGATAACGGCATTTAAGCGAATAATCACACCACCCATATCGAAGCATGTGCGGAGCAAGGGGCTGAATCGATCAAGACACCTCTACTGGAGGATCGGTGCTGGAGACATCGAGCGAATAGTTTAAGGGACGAGAAAAACTTCTCTCGATGGGCCAATTAATCGGCTGCACAGAGCCTACGAGACAGGAAAGAAAGCTGATGTTCCATCAGAAAGTATCTTTCATGAAAAGTGACCCTTTTCGAAAAAGTCATGTTCACTGGTCGATCTAGGGTGGGGATCTGGGGTCCATGCCCCACCCCAAAAAACCGATGTTGTCAAAACGTTTGCACTACAATGACATTTTCTCGACATCTAAAAACATTGTATCATAAAATATCATTTTAAATGGACCTTCCGAATGTTAGCTGTCCAAATCTGAAGTGTTTCGAAATCTGAGAAGAAAATAAATTTGCCCCCCAAAAACCTGTTGAAAGCGAGCCTTTGAATCCGCCACTGAGCGCAGGCCTCAGCCGGAACGGGAAGACAAACGACAGACTCCTGCTTTTTTCAGAACATGTCCCTCGACACAGACAACTGAAAAGTTAATTCCAAATCCTACATCAAGCTTCATGACAGACATCTTCTTCCCGATTGTAGGCGTCTGCTCCTTAAGAGGAGTACATTTTCCAAGATAGAGCCCCGTCGCACCGCGGCTATAGGACACCGGTCTTTTTCAGGAACACACTAGAGCTCATTACCAAAGACGAGTGACCTCCAAATTCTCCTGATCTCAACTATCTTGGTTACTCGGCCTGGGATGCCTTGGCGGTGGTCTACAAGGGCCGGACAAGATTCAGCTCTGCTGACGAGCTACGGCAACGCATCCGAGAAAAGTGGAGTGTGGAATGTTCGTTGGCCCAGCTCTGACAGATGCATCATTGGCCCTCTGGGGTGATCGTCACCCACACCTAGGGTTTTCTGGGAACGTGTCCGTGTGTCGATATTTCACCTTCTATGGGGAGTCTCCTCCTGGATAAGCATACAAGCATACGCTGCCTGACATGCCACAAACTGCAAATATGAAATGTATTGCATAATACATTATGATATCGGGTTCCTTTCCAGCTTTGAAAGGTATCCGAGTTAATCTCGACTTGTAAGCTTTCTGAGACTATTCCTGCCTCTGGGTTACTTGAGGTGCCCTTCTCATACTGTACTGGTGCGCTCTGCAATGACGTAGCCAAGGGTCGAAGGGAGAAGCCGCCCCCTGGAGGGTCCGAGTGGGCCCTCTGTGCCGAAGTGAAGGACCCATAGACCGACGAAAGGGGCCTCGGGCTGACGGAAATAGTCTAGGGCCAATGAAGATATGATATGAAATGCGTATCTGAAAAGTGAATGTGTTGTGCCGAACTGTCAAATTACCATAGGTGTGGTACCTACCGTCACACCATGTACCATGATGTGGCACTGTCATGTATGTCCCACTGTCTTCCCACTCATTTTATGCCAGAGTCGTTCAAGACGGCACCCCTCATTGCACCGACACTGACCGTGTAGGCCTCGAGGCACGCAGGTCACGTGGCATGGCGCAACCACCCGGCAGATCGAGCCGGTGCCGGGTGGGCCGCGGCATCGCCGAAGTTTCGCCATAAAATATTTTTAATAACTATTTTTTATGATTTTGATCATTGTGCTCGGAGCTGCTGAAATTCAAAATTATAAGTGCGAGTGTCAGTCTGAGTGAAGGACTTAAGACCTGAAACACTGCTCCAAAAAGTTATTAAGTTATTACGTTGCTGTCGGCTATGAAACCGGCCGTCCTGGCGCGCCTCGCGTGATTTCTGTACGGGTGTCTTTTCGTCACCCACTGGCCAGATATCGTCAGACGGCGCCCACACATTGCACAACGACCTGTGACAAATCTGGTGCGCCGCTGCTCCGCCGCCCGCCGCCCGCCGCCCGGTAACCTGAGCCTCGCCTCTGTTTACAGATTCCGTTTGTGCATTTCGCTCGTATTCATTACGGCGGCGCTGGCCGGCCGCTCTTTTTGCGAGCGGACGTCGTGCGTCGCAGTGAGTAGGCGGACGTCGTACGTCGCAACTACCGCGCCGGTTGTTGCGGAGCGTCGGTGGACGGTATGGCGACAGTCGCGGCGGCCGCGCGCGCGCCGACCGGGCGTCACGCCCCGTCACGGCCGCGCTGAGCGGGCGTCTCGCCTCGTCACGACTGCGCGCGCGTCCTCCGAGACGCGCCGACCCAGCCGACTCCCGGCCGGGAGCGTGATGTCAACCGGCCAGAGCACCGTGCCGTCCCGCCTGCGATGCCCGTTCCGTGGCGCGAGGCGCACGCCAGACCGCCGCCGCCGGTCCAGACGCGGCCCCTCGCCAGGGTGCGACGCACCACGCCGGGGCGTGTGGCGCCGCACTACGCCGCAGACACACCCGACGCGGTCGTTACCGGACCGCAGGTCACGTCGTTAGCGGATTTGCGCACGGTCATGGTGATGGCGCCGGCCGGCGGCGGACAGACGTCGCGACGACCGGCAGACGCCAGCCGCGCAGTGCTGACGGAACTGCCAGCAATGCTCAGATCGTGGTGCCATCGTGATGGCGCCGGCCGGCGGCGGACAGACGTCGTGACGACCGGCAGACGCCAGCCGCGCAGTGCTGACGGAACTGCCAGCAATGCTCAGATCGTGGTGCCATCGTGATGGCGCCGGCCGGCGGCGGACAGACGTCGCGACGACCGGCAGACGCCAGCCGCGCAGGCTGACGGAACGCCAGCAATGCTCAGACCGGAACGCCGGACAGACGTCGTGACGACCGGCAGACGCCAGCCGCGCAGTGCTGACGGAACTGCCAGCAATGCTCAGATCGTGGTGTCATCGCCCCCGGCCGCAGTACCCACTACCGCATGCGACTGTCTCCACATCAGTCTATTTATTGCTTGCTTTTGAACCACGCTACACGTATTTCCTGGCACATGCGTCATGGATGATATTAACGTGTAATGATATCAACCCTTGTCTCAGGGACTCTCTCTTTCTCTCTCTCTGACGACCCAGGGCCGTTTTACCACCTTCGTCACTGCAGGGTTGGAGTTTGATCCCCAGCGTTTCCAGAGTGGCGGAACCGCTCTGTGCGACACGGAACACCCAACAATAACCAGCGTGTTGCACGTGGCGAAAATCTGGCGGGTGAAAACTGACGTTTGTTTGCATTTGTTCTATTAGCTGACATACCAGGTCAGCTTGCGGTCATTTTGTTTGACACAAATCCAGTTTTACATGAAATCGCTGTGTTAAATAAATAACCGACATGCACCTGAAATGTTCAGTACGACATTCTTCAGCATGGGTGTAACCACCGTTCTGAAATTTGGGGTAGGTGGGACAAACCAGGGGCGTGGAAAATTTGGGCAGGATGGAGAGGCGAGCCCTCCTCCCCACCGAAACTACAAAAAGCCAGATTTCAGCCACTTCATTTTTCTTGATTTTTGGGATCTCTTCTGAATTTTTGAAGTCTGATTCCCTGCCTGATTTTTCAGGGACTCGGGCGCCATATTTTTGTCTCGTGTCGCAATGTTTTAGATCCGTACGGGGGGGCCAAACGATTGGCGACGTATATTTGAATCCATCCTCATTTTGGAGGGCTCCGGCTTGATTTTTCCGGGTCCCGATGCGATTTTTGGGGCCACTATGCATATTTTGGTATCTTCAACGCCAATTTGTGGGAGCCCCGACGGACATTTTGATGCACTGCCAAAATTGTTGGGACTACCGACGGGATTTTTGGGTCCCGAACGCAACATTTGGTGGGCACGAAGCGAGTTTGCTTAGCTGAGGCGAGTTTGCTGTTTGTTCTACTTAGCTGGGGCCCCAGCGCGATTTTGGCGGGTCCCGGTGTAAAATGTTAGGGCCCGGCGAAAATTTTCTGGAGCCCTCCGTATGTATTTGGAGCCCCTACTCGAATTCTGGGGGACCCCGACACGAATTTGTTCAGCCCCAGCGCGACATATCGGGCATCCGGCGCGATTCTTTGGAGCCCATCCCTCTCAGGAGGGGGGGGGGAGAATTTACCCCTTCGGTACACCACCGCGGCTGCTCAAGGAGATTTTTTTCCGGCCGACGGCACCCTTCAGTGTAGTAAAGCCCTTCGGATAACTTTATTTTGGGATATGTTCTGAATTTTCCGGTTCTGAGGTCGATTCGATCCAGTCTCGGTGTAATACTTTTTCGGGGGAGGGGAGGGGCAGAGTTTTATGGGTTCTTTTCATTCTTATACGGTTTTTTGGGGCTTGGACGCGATTTTTTTTATGCCGCAGTGACATTCCAGGTAAGAATTGATCCTTGAAGGGCTAACTGCGACTTTCGGGATGCCGGTGCGACCTTTTGGCCCCCAGTGATTTCTAAGGGCTGCGACGAGAC